>CH003198.1:351959-363663 GCA_000149265.1 Ciona savignyi
GATAAAAATTCAAGGGTCGTTTGGTCTCAAACGGGCCGGGCTATATTTGTTTTCGCAGCAACAGAGCATTCGGTTTCTTTAACATATACTGAGGAATATAAAAGTTTAAAAAAATAATAAAAACAATATGCAATTAATATATTATAAAAGCCAAGCGGAAAAAATACCAATATAAGAGAGTTATTATAACACGTGTAACGAATCAACTACGGTAGGGTTCGATAACCTCTTTACTCGACCGTGTATTCTAACTGCCTCCATACAAATTGACAACATAGGAAAACACGTAATCAACCAAATCAACCAATCAAGAAGCGCCAACAAAACGGGAAACTAAAAAGAGAACAACGTCACAAATAAATAGAATTAAAGAAAAAGGCACATTGGGCGATACGTAAACTCCATACGTCACACAACCCCCTTCCCAAAACAAAATTTTCGCCCTCGAAAATAATATTGCGGTAAAAAAAAAGCTCCCAAATATGCAGGTACATTCTAGTCCGGCCATACCGAAAACACGTAGGATTGGACTTTCCAGTCCTTTTCACATTTTTTCTTTACCGGTCGCAAGATTGGGCACCAGCTCGTAACAAGATTCTCGATGTAAGCGAGACCATCCTTCCACAATACGTAGTCCTTCAACGGTTTGACTGACGACGACCACAAGCCTTCAACTACTACCTCCTGCAGCATTCGCTTAAATAAACTTGCGGCAAGGCTCCGCTTTTCCAAACCTATACCACGTTGGACCTGACGAATAGGTCTGGCCTTTTCAGTGTCGCCTTGATTTTTAATTATAGACGTTTGTCCCAAATCATGCAGTCCGCAACTTTGGAGCGATTGTTCGTGGTCGGTTTGAAGTTCCGTATATGTCGGCTCACCGACACATTCTTTCGCCAACTGCATTTCGGCCCCTTCGTCGAGAAGCGACACTGCGGCCCCGCAATCAATTATAAGGTTACGCGGTTTCTCCCCCACGCCACACTGCAAAGTCAATTCCCTTACGACTGAGTTTTCTCCAGCCATATTATCGCTCGCAGCGGTTGCATCGGTTGCATCGCTCACATCGGTTGCATCGCTCACATCGGTTGCATCGCTCACATCGGTTGCATCGCTCACATCGGTTGCATCGCTCACATCGGTTGCATCGCTCACATCGGTTGCATCGCTCACATCGGTTGCAACGCTCACATCGGTTGCAACGCTCACATCGGTTGCAACGCTCACATCGGTGTTTAACCGACTCTTCTCAGCAGAGTTTCTAAATCTTTCACGGCAGTGTGCTTCTCCGTGGCCGTAGCGCGCAAAATAATTACCAGCGCTTTGTTGCCCCTCGTTTCTCGCCTCATTTCTATGTCCCTGCTCCGTTCTCCTTGCGTACCGGTATATCCGATCAAATACACTCACCAAGGCTTCGTAGTTGTGTTGCATCGATGGGTCGAGGCTCGCTTGAATGTCCAAGGCGTAGTTCGTTAAGGCGGCCGCTAATTGAAGGCCACGCTCCTCTTGATCCCATTGTTTAAGTTCTGCCACGTTGTTAAAACGTTGCCGAAATTCCCACCAATTGTCTTCGCCGTTAAACGTTTCGTCATAAGATATAGCATTCGCTTCAACAATCTTCTCGTTTAACTGCTCTATTTTTGACATTAACTCCGCGACTTGTCGGGATAAATATTCTGTATTCTCTTCAGTCATCATATACTTTTACGCGATATATAGGTCCTGGCAGGATCGCCAATTGTAACGAATCGACTACGGTAGGGTTCGATAACCTCTTTACTCGACCGTGTATTCTAACTGCCTCCATACAAATTGACAACATAGGAAAACGAGGAAAACACGTAATCGACAAAATAAACCAATCAAGAAGCGCCAACAAAACGGGAAACTAAAAAGAGAACAACGTCAAAAAATAAATAGAATTAAAGAAAAAGGCACATTGGGCGATACGTAAACTCCATACGTCACAATATTATAGTTCTATGTATATATATATATTTATTTAGTTAGGCCTATATCTATTCTAAAAGACAAGTTTTACTATATGGGCTCGCGCTTTCTTTGTGTAGTTTAACTGACCGAGGCGTTAGCTGAGCTTGTTTAGGCTGGTTGGGCTGCCTAACGGTCTTTCGCGAGCTGCGCAGCGGAAAGTCTATTCTCCACAGAACGCACACTAATAATTATAGTGACCAATATTTCTTCGTTGCTTAATCTCTTCTCAATTCCAAAATCTGATTCCTTGTTCAGTATAATTGTATTTTACGTCTTTATTCTAAATGCGAATTATATAGTCTGGCGCAAGTTACTTAGGTTGAGGTTGGTTATATGAGGCGTTCAACTAATTATTCTGCCTATCTCTCCAATGCAAACTGACCTCACAAAAACGACTGTCACTCAAAATCCTGACATAGGAAGTCTTAGATTTTTTCACAATTTAAAATTGAAGCTTGGATCTGTTGCAACCAACGGTTTTAGACGGTTTTGCCAAAGTAAAACAAGGGGTAGCATAGGTGAAGTATTTTATTGGGTGTTTACGCACGGTGCAGCACGGAAGAGCGCTGCGTACACAGGGCATAGCTTAGGTAGGTATAGGTAAAGGTATGAGAGAGCAGCTAGTCTAAGGGAAGACTAACTAAAATGCTCTCTGATAATATGAAATCTCATACGGTTTATATAAGATACATAACAGGAAACACATGTTTGTATACACGAGGCTTGGACCTCGTTAATCAGAACGCGGGAAATAATTCATCGACTGGAATGTCCAAAACAGGAAATTAATGGCGAGTTCCCATGCATACAATATGGACACATGGCATGGCGCGATCTAGTTGTTAAAATATATAATATTACAATTATAAACGTGTGGGATTCCCACACAGTGTACAGTAAGACAATTATAAATACGTGTGGGATTCCCACAGATCTGCAACCTAAACTCAAAACCCTTTGTTTAAAAATTTTGAGCCCATACCCCCTCGTACATCGGCAACTTTTTTTTCCAACAAACAGCTAGCAGATGCACAATCAACACCTTTATTTTACAAAGCACTGCTCCACGATTACAAAACTTTACAGCTAAACGAGAACACCGGCGCGCAGCCTAGCACGTGCTGCTTTCAACCAAACAAACATTGGGGAATCACCACCATTGTTACTCAGCAAAACACTCGTTTAAAAACAATGACTCATGGAGGGTACCACTCGTCACATCCTGCAGTTCATAGAGGTCTTAATTGGTTATACGCCATCTATATTATACTATTCAAATTTCCAGATTATATATAGGGAATTTAAAAGGTGCGAGAAGTTTACGTGCGAGACGTTTCACATCTGCACGTTTGACTAACTGTGGGGAATTAGGTGGGAAAACTATGTTAATGATTTAAATCAGAGGAAATACAAAGGGCCGTACAAGGTGATAATTACGTAAAAAAATAATAAAACACGTGAGAAAAACATCAAACACAAAAAGCGACGTTTAAAACATAAAAATACTTTGAACATGGAATAATATAATCTAATATTTGTATACGATATGCTACAACAATTACCCTTTCTTTCCTGTTCCTGTGCCATGATATTCCGGCACCGGTTTGCAGTTATTTTTGGCCGATTCCCCATAATTAATAAGTTAATTTTATTTATTCGATTTTGTCCCGGTTGTGAAAAACGCAGGGATGTAGTGTGTTGTGTGGTATTGAATAAGTTGGATATTTCCTGTGTATCCTATATATTTAGGATATTTATGTGTGGTAATGTGTAATGGGTAAAATAAAAGGTGGTTATTACACGGGCAATCTTAAGATTGCCTCGCTCCCACTGTCAGGTTACCATATCTATTGTGGGGTTTTTATATGGTTGAGACTTAAATTCTAGTAGAACCCAATATTTCATTATGTTAATGCAATTAATGGCCTTGCCCGTCAAAAGGACACAACTGACCAGTTTGCGACCAGTTTTGAATCTGCAAACCTTCGGCTGAAATGATGGTTTCTGCTTTGTCTTACGCAAGGACCTACACAACGAGGCCACTGGCGTTCGTAGATTGGTTTATTCTTGCTCCTTCTTGATAGGTAACAGAATGGTCGTGTTGCTGAAAGTCTAATGTACCGACTTTTACATGTACAAAATACGGCCTTAACAACGAACCCATTATAAGTTTGAAACTAAGCCTGGTAAAAAAAGGTTTTAAAAACGCAGCAAAAGCATGCCATTAAACGATTTGCAGTTTTGTTACTTTGTTCATTTTAAATAATAACCTTTATATTAATCGTTTTTATTCACGTCGCATCAATGACACAAATCATCGTCAGCTACAGTAGTTAAACACGTCAGCTATATGCAAATAATGTGACGTAGGAAACTAACCAGATATGTAAGATCGTTGCTTAACCAACTGATCAATACGACCAGACTATCCAGTTGCGACTTATTTTACACAAAGACAAAATATAACATGTTTGTTAAACAAAATATGACATAAAGTTAAGCGTTTCGCAATAACCACTTTATAGAAGATACAAATTGCAATTCAACAAACAGTAGCAACAACAATATCTACTTAAAAATACAGAAATCTTAAAAAAATGTTGAAATTGACCCGGTTATACATGCGTTTATTTATTTTAAATAGGTGATTAGGTCCGGATAAAAATCACCATTCAAAAAAACGAAAATGAAATTGAGTTACAAATGCCCCGCTGAGCAGTGTTATCTTGGCTTTCTACTTTTATCCTGCACTATTTTATCATTTACTCCGCAATTACTTGTTAGTATGCTAATGATTTAATAATTTGTGGTAAATGTGCGGCCAGTCACCTTAATTTGCATTGTACGGTTCGTGCTTCGAAAATTTCATGACATGAGTATAGACCAGACATGGGCAAACTACGAACCGTCGGGTCTATTATTCTGGCCCGCCGGATGTAATCGACATTTAGAAAGCCTAAACAGCGTCACAGCTATATTATGATGTCACTGCTATATATTTGTGCGTCGCTTTATGCAATAGTGCTTTCTGGGTTTAACCACTAATTTACCGTATTTCCTAGTTTGATGTTTTTTTATCAACAGTGACAAACTATATGTGAGTGGCGGCTCGATCACTTGGCCCGCCAGTCTTACAATGAAATAATTACGGCCACTGATTCAAAAAGTGTGCGCCCCTCGGTCTAGATTAAACCAGTGGGTATTTATTAATGACCATAATTACCAGAAGTTTCAGTTTTTCTCAGAATCGTGGTTCCTGTAATGCTTAAATCGTGGCTTGTGCTTACCCATTACGTTCACCTATCTTTAGTACTGATGATAAATTTCGATTTAGCTATTTCTATTCTAGTCATTCGAAGAATGCATTAATGATTAAAATTACTATTTCATCTTTATATGCTGCAGTACAGTTACAGGGTGCTGAGCGGATTTTTTTATTTCAGTTTATTTCTTGCTTCTTTTCTTTACACTAAAGAAGAATGCTATTTATATTTATTTTAGGTTTAAAAAGCAAGAAAAAAGCGCCAAAATTGGTTAGCTCTAAATATTAGACCTTACGTTCAAAACTAAAAGGAGGGAAAGTGGGAAGACGGAAAACTACACACTAAAATAAATATTAGGGAATTATAGTAAGTTTTAAACATGGGATTATAGTTAAGGTTAATTCTGGGGTTGAGATGTGTGTTTAGGGCTGGGTTAGATAAGTTTCAATAGTTTTAGTCAGCAGTTTTCCTCCTTCCCTCCTTTTAGTGTTACCTTCAGTTTAGGTTCCACATATTTACCTCGAACTAAAGTGAAATAATTTGCAGATATTTGCTGAAACCTGCTCTTAATTAACATTATGCCGCCGTTTACTGAGGTTATAAATGCAAGCTCAACAAATACAAGTTTCCAGAATGGATCAATTACCTACATTGTGCCGAAACAGAAGCAAGTAAAGTTTATTGTCGCTCTAACAATAGACGGTGTAATATTAGTATGCAGTGTTTGGCTGATATTCTCTTTGCTTTATTACGGCGTGCGGACCGGCAGATTTAAAAGAAAAAACGGAAGCGATTTTACTGGCGGCGTTGTGTATATCTTCGCCTGCCTTTCTGCCGTGGCACTGTTCCTAAGATGCTGCTCTTCCGTCTTATTTGTCACCCTCCCTATTTATTTACCAGGATACGATAACCGGTGTGAACAACTAAACGATACTATAGTCGTAATGTACTTTTGTACGCTTCTTCCTGTATATCTACTATTGTGGGTGCGGCAAAAGGCGCTTTACTCCCATCCTACAATGGCGACCTCATACAGCAGATCTATATTCGTTTTAAGTTGGGTAACGATTATATTTCTACTTTCTTCAAGTTTTGCGGCAATGATGATATTCGTTCACCCAAAAACCGCCCGATCAAGTTATTACGGTTGCAAGAACCAAAGTATGTCAAAGGTCAACGTCGCAGGTGCTGTACTAGCAACCGCAGGTCAGCTTATGATATTAGCTCTCTTTGTGATACCACTGCGAGGGCAATGGAAAAGATCAAAAGTTTTCGGAAAAACCCAATTTAATCCAGTGGTTAAAGTAATAGCTGGAGCCGAAAGAATACCAGATTGCCCTGAGAGTTCGTACAACTGTCGCCCCACTAACCGAATTCTAGCAGTGTTAAAACGCTCTGTTATTTTGGCCACGATTTGCATTCTATCCAATATCGCAGCTCTGTTAATTGCGACCCAAGTTATCAAGAACACCGACCCGCGAAGCATAGCGGTTGTTATTTATGACGTCAGTCTTCTTTCGAACGTCGTCTGCATTATTCTATCGTTCGCGTATTACAAGGAGATGATTATACCGTGGTGGCGGGAAAGGACTTAAGGATTCGATTGGGCGACACTAAAAGCGACCATTTAACACACACTTGTGCTTATAGGATGTGATAATCAGATGAAAGGGGACACAAACGCATTTTAACACAGATATATGCATGGTTTAAGAATATTATAATTCATTATCAAAATTAGGATATTATTGTTTTTCCCAGTTTTTAACAGAATTAGGATATTCTTATTTACTGGTTAATGGTAAATCATGGAAACGCCGAGGTTACCGGAGCTATTGCAGTGTTGTTATATGTGATTAAAATGTTTCTTTAATTTTTAGTAGAACTATTAATCCGCTTGGTTCAGGCGATTTACTTTCCCAAGAACTTTTTTCTTATCCAGCAGCTGGTTTCGATCAAACAACCGTTCTGTCTACATTGTCAACTGTCGATCTTACCTCAATAAGCTCTAAGTCGGCTCCCCCTCAGTACCGGGTCGTTCTTTCCAATCTATATTCAGGGTTTTGAATTTGTTAATTTTGATTTGAAGTCTTTTGCCGTAATTTGTTTTTATTTTTATTAATAAGGTTTAATTGCCGTCACTTTACCACGATATACCTTGTGTATTTAATGACGTGACGTATATCTACTGTAGCTTTGTCGCTTTATCCTTTCCCCTTAACTTAAAATAATTATGCCATAGTTCTGTATTGTAATAAAAAAACGAAAACTAAACTATTCTTAGAGAAAAAACTTGTATCTAAGTCAATCTGTAAATTTGTGCAAGAATAAACTGGTTATATAATATGGTGTCCACGATCACACGGAACCTATACTCGAAAGGGTTAGTATATATGTGCATATATAGGAAATCGAACGGTCACGAAATGGTTAACGCGACCGATTCATATAAAGATGGTCTTATTATGTTTCCATTAGTGAATAACTGCAAAAAAAAGAAATGGAAATCCCTCTGAACCTGGTACCGGAAAGATAAATGTACCACCAACACTGAAAAGCGTCTCTGCTGCATGCAGTCCAAAGAAAGGTAAGTTCATTATTAAATTTTGTCATTCCTGTCGGATCATCTTTGTCCAAAAAAGTAAGCTATGACATTTTCAACAGCAACAAGTGTTGAACATTCATATAGAGATAGCACACAATTTAGTAAGGTACCGGTATCGAAAAATATTTATTAACGGTATCGGTAAATATTTCCGCAACAGACTCTAAATGCGAACTGTAGGCTACTAATGCTAAAAGAATTGTGCTGTATATAACAATACAGTTTCTTTAAATTAACTTGACTAATTTTTGGTAAACATTTTAGAATCATGTGCCAATGAAAACATGACAGTGTTTATAGATGATGAACCAATTGTACCTCAGGTACCTGTGCAAAAAAAGAAGATTGTAGGATCCAATCAGCACACTACTTCACAAAAGACGGGGTTCGATTCAATTAAAGATGCCATAACTGCAAATGGACAGCTATTATCACATTTAATGGAGAAGAGCTGAAGACAAGACAACTATTTACTGTTCTGTGATTTTGTTGCATCAAAGTTGAGCTTAATAGCCAACACAACAAAGTGTAATAAAATTGCTAAGAATAGTAACTAAATTGATACATGCATAGTAATACCTTTCAGGTCCAAAAAAAGTTGTCCAGATTAAGGTAATCTCCAGAACTACGAAAATAAATCATTAGTTTCTTTTATTACAATCAAATCCACTGTATTCGCAGAAATATTGATTTTAAAAGTTTGTTAAATGCTGTGCATACATAGTGGAATACTGCTGTACTTTCTTTCAACACACCGGAATTTGGTTATTTTGTTTAGGTGTTATGCTAGTAGTGTACCGGGTGCAACAAACGAGGTTGATTCCCGCAGTGCTGACAAAAAAATTTGCTAAACTTTAATTATCAGTATCGTCGCAATTCCACATCCTATGTGCTTCAAATAAAATTGAATTGTAATACTTTAGCTTAATAACTTCGTGCATTTTGTGTATACATAATTTTGTGTATACATGTTTATTACGCGTTCTGTTTTGCAAAATTTGTGTTTTGTTCTTGTGTATTAAGAACTGTATTAAGCCAATAACTGACTTAGTTCAAGAACTTCTCATGTAAAAATTACTAAATCTGTTACTGTGACATAAGCTATATGGAAATTAGCGGACCTAGTGGACCTAGCGGACCTAGCGGACCTAGCGGACCTAGCGGACCTAGCGGACCTAGCGGACCTAGCGGACCTAGCGGACCTAGCGGACCTAGCGGACCTAGCGGACCTAGCGGACCTAGCGGACCTAGCGGTCCTAGCGGACCTGTACAAAATAGACCGCATAAGACCTTTAAATTCATGCGTACGTATATATTCTCCCATATTGGATAAGTTTTTAAATATGGACCTAACCCAATGCTTAATGCTTCCTGATTATAAAGACAAGTTAAACATTTGTTAGCTTTTAAATAGTATAAAAAAATTAAGTTCTGTAGAAATAATTAGATTAACCTATATAAAAATCATTTACCAAATAAAGGTATCAGTATAACTGGTTTCTTTGTGCTAAAGGCATGATAACAAATCATCTTTATCCGGTTCATCTACGTTAAAGTCTAGGCGTGTATCCTCTGCTAAAATACTTCAAGGCTAACAATACATGCGTAGGTTACCCGCCAAAACTGGTGTGAATGCTTTGAGCGATGATTTGTCGCTCGCCATCGCTTTCACTTTATCGCCGTCGCCGGCATCGCTCTAAGTGTGCATCGGCCTTTATGGGCTCGTGACGAGGACCGGAGGACCGGTAAGATTCATATATGTATCGGTCGAGTTAACCATTCAGCCACACGACCGTACCAAGGAAAGCGACTAATTCCAATTCTTTGTCCGGCCGGTTGGTCCAGCGGTTGAGTGCGCCTTTCAATCGCAAGGTTGCAGATGCGAAACTGGTCGCTAGCTAGACGGTTGTGTCCTTGGGCAAGGCACTTTACGGACATTGCCTGAACCCAGCGGATTAATGGGTTCTACCAAATTGAAGGAACATGTCTATCATATACAACACACTGCTATAGCTCCGGTAACCCGACGATTGGCATGAGTTGATCTAACGATTGCCCGTGTGTTTACCCCATTGGTTTTTCCATTCACGGGGATAAACATGAATATTCTATCCTATCCTTTTAACTTTCGTTTTAAGACGAAGTACAGTATTTACCTACCAAGCTTCTTTGCCGGACGTATTTAAAAATTGACTTCTTTGGCTGTAGAAATTGTTGACAGTGTAAGTCCAATTATAATTTAAAAAACTGTAAAGTGTCATGTAATATATAAATATATATTATATATATATAATCCAAAAATTTCTCCCATTTTTTAATAAAAGTATCAGCGTTTTATGTTATTGTGCAATAATAAAGATCACAAGGTTAACCAGACCTCCTGTCATCCGTTTTAATTTCCTCACATCGCACACAAATCGAATGTTTCGTTTTATTGACGAAAGAAGTGTTTTTAGAGAAAGTTTATTCATTTTTTGCCGCAGTTTAAAGAATAGCAAACAAATATAATCACGACACATGAACGGAAAAATACGGCAAAACGAATAGTCGTTAAAACACGTTAAAAAAGGATATAATTTAATAAATATAGCGGACGCGGCCGCCAAATCAGGCGAAACATAATTAGATGCAGATTTTGCGTATTTATGTTCTGATTTATAAAATTTCCATCTTATAGACAGTTGTCATTCTTTGGAGATACAATTTCATTAGAATCTTTAGAGTCTTACACTGTGTTTAGAGCTAATTGAATAAACTGAAGTTGTTAATGGAATAAAACGATGGCGACAAGAGAAGATTACGTCTCCGAGATTGAGGCCATCCAGAAGAAGAAAGCTCTGCTGTCTAACGTGCCTCCTCCTGACTCAGAGCAAACTGAAGAGGATGCAGAAGCCGCAGCTGAGAAGATCAAGTTAGGAGAAGGAGGGTTTTATGATCAGGAGATTTACGGTGGTTCGAAGAGCAAGTTTGCGGGATACGTTACTTCTATTGCACCTAATGAACAGGTAAGTGTCGTAGTGATAATATATGAATATAAGATTTAAGATTTGATTTGGTCAGCATGACACTTTTATAATAGTAACAATCACCCCGTATGGAAAGTACGTTAATTTTCGCCGAGATCTCGAGTGTGCACACGCCATATATTTTAGTGTGCAGTGTGCAAACGTCTAAGAGTGCACACTTCAAGTACCATGTATGGCAGTGCTGTGCCAATCAAGGTTATTTATAATCCAATCATTAAAAAGCACTGCCAATCTATAAAATACTTATTTTCTAATGCCAAAATTCAAACTAGTAAAGTTATTTAAACAACTGAGCTCAAGCCTAACGCAAAGGATAGTTACATCTTAACCATACAACATTTTAAATTCTTACATCATGGAAGTTTTTTCATTTTTAATAATTTATAATTTTAATCTTCCCGAACCCAGAACGAACTTGCCATACCACTTATGCATTCTTTCATCATTTATTACATTTAATCTTTCCGAAACCACGAACGAACTTGCCATACCACTTATGCATTCTTTCATGATTTTATTACATTTAATCTTTACGAACCCACGAACGAACTTGCCATACCACTTATGCATTTTTCGACCCCAGGAAGAGGAAGATGACGAAGAAGTCGTCACGTCGGCCTCACTGCTCGGGAAGCGACAAACGTACACCGCCCCCGTCGCACTGCTCAATGATATTCCTCAGGTCGGATAAGTTGGTTTATTCTGTTTATTTATATATAAGCCCTCGTGTGTTGTTCCTTGCAAACTCTGCCCATTACAATGTTTGATATATAGTTTGTATTTTTTTGCTCCTTCGTTACATTAAAGAAGAATAGCAC
>CH003198.1:363844-376159 GCA_000149265.1 Ciona savignyi
TCGACATTTAAGTGTTCATACTTGATCAAAATAAGTTTTAGTTATTTAAGGCTGATTATATTGAAAAATGAAAATTTTTTGGTTAATCCTAAATGGAATTTAGACCTTTGAGTTGTCGTCATGAGCTTTACCAACTGGTATTGACCGCAATCGCACACTGCTTTAAAAATTTTATTTTAATAATCCTTGACATTTTATTAATTTTCGTAATTTTTCTGTAACATCAGGTAGTCCTCGCCAGGTGTATTGACTTAAACCCAGATCAAATTTCAACATTTAATAAAACATTCAACGTTTTACTACAGGGACAAGACATCGACCCATTTGCCGAGACTCGTACCAAAACCATCATGGAGAGAGAGAGCAAATACCAGACCCAGGGTCGCATCAACCAGAAGATATCACCTGAGCGTGGTGACCCATTCGCTGATGGGGGTAAAACACCTGACCCTAAGTTGGCTCAATATAAAGATATCATGAAATACCAGGTGAGGATGGTTGCATACTTTTGTTGTGGTACCTCTAAATACTACAGGATCGCTTACTTCGTAATTACAAAAGCTTTCGAGAAACTTCTCTCACTAAAATAAAGATTATGATATTAATGTTAGGGTTGGTTTTACATTTTGTTCTGGACTTTAGATTAGTGTTTGGGACAAGGTTAGAATAACTTTTTATAGCAATCTAAGCGATCCAAGCGCCAAACTATCCTGTAGTATTTAGAGGCACCCCTTTTGTTGAAGAAGCAGTCCAATTTTAATAACATTGATTTTCGTTGTTTTTTAATTTGGAATATTTATTCAATACTCCTATTTTTTGGCATTATATATGAACATTTTCTTTATTTCTTTATTTATTTTTCACTTTACTTAATCCTCCACTTTGTTATTGAATAAGGCTCTCTCTTATGGTTTGTCCTGTGCCAGTTATATAAATTTTTTTTGTCACAAATTTATTTGACCAGGCTTTATGGACTAAAATTATTATATGCACTTCTATAATTAGGAATCAATAATTAAATCATTACTGAAACGGTTTGTTTTGCTGCAGGCATTGAACAAAGAGGAAAGAGAAATTCGGAACAAGATATCGGAAAAAATGAAATCTGGTGATTTGCATGTAAATGGGTCAGCGAAGGCAGCGCAAGCGGCTGCAAAGAAACGCAGGTTTGTTGAACAAATTCTCTTGGTTCCCTTGTAAATGTGTAGCTTAGAATGGAATTCATGTTTATCTCTGTGAATGGGAAAACCAAGGGTGTTAAAACACATGCAATCGTCAGATCACCTCGCGCTCACCGTTGGGTTACCGGAGCTATTGCAGTGTGTTGTGTATGAATCACGCGGTTCTTCAATTTGGTAGAACTCATTAATCCGCTGGGTTCAGGCAATGTCTGATTCTTGTCCAAGGACACAACCGACTAGCAGACGACAGTTCCGAACCAACAATCCTTCGGCTGAAAGGCGACACAGTAACCTCCCCAAGCAAATCAGGTGGACGTTAATACTTCAGCAAGAAGCTAATTGTACTTCTGTATAGATGGGACGAGACCCCAACTGCAACTGGGACGACCCCTAAAAAGAAGATGACATGGGACCAAGCTGACACCCCTTCCCACACCCCCAATTTGAACAGATGGGACGAAACCCCAGGAAGAATGAAGGGTAGTGAGACCCCAGGTGCAGCTGTCACCCCAGGCCCCAGCACCCGTGCGTGGGCCGAGACCCCCGGTCATGCGACCCCAGGTGCATTAACCCCGGGCCGAACCCCAGCAGTGGGGCAACCCACATCAGGAACCCCGAGTATGCGCAAGAATAGATGGGACGAGACCCCTAAAACGGAGCGCGAGACGCCAGGGCGCTCAATGGGGTGGGCCGAGACGCCGGGTCGGACCGACCGTGCAGAGGACAGCGTCCGTGACACCCCTGGGGCCAGCAAACGTAAATCTCGATGGGATTTAACCCCCGCTGCAGCCACCCCTGGTAACCAGACCCCGTCAGCCACCCCCGTCTTCACTCCAGGGGGAACTCCCTCTTCATTCACCCCCAAATCAGGCATGGCGACACCAAGTGGAACCCCATCCATGTACACCCCATCAGGGGTAACCCCCGTGGGTATCAAAGCGATGGGTATGGCCACTCCAAGCGCAAACCAACTCATGGCAATGACACCGGAGCAACTTCAGGTAAAATATCCAAGATTTGTTTGAATTTTAATATATTTGAAGACATTTAGTTACCGATAAGTCATGAAAGTCTGGTAAATTGCTAACTAGGGTATTAACATGCAATCAATTACAATCTGACTTGATGGCGGTTCAAGCTGAATTTAAAACAGGATTTTGGTTATTTTGGAAGAGCAATCAGAAATAGGGGAAAACTAAAAGGAGGAAGGAGGGAAACTGCACACTAAAATAAAGATTATGACAATAGAGTTGTTTTAAAGTTGGGGTTGGAGTTAAGGTTAGTTCTTGGGTTGAGATTAGTGTTTAGGACAGGGTTGGAATTAGTTTCATAATTTTAGTGATCATTTTCCCTCTTTCCCGCTCTCCCTCTAAGTCTTGCCCACCATAAATAACATGATGCACACCCTTGTTACACATGTTTAGGATTGGGTTAGAATTAGTTTTCATAGTTTTAGTGAGCATTTTCCATCTTTCCCCCTTAAGTGTTGACTGTTGCCCACCATAAATAACATGTAACCACAACCCCAGGCGTGGAGATGGGAGAGAGAGATCGACGAGCGTAACCGGCCGCTCACCGATGATGAACTCGACACCATGTTCCCAGAAGGATACAAGGTTCTACCTCCTCCTAGTGGATATATGCCCATCCGAACACCGGGTCGGAAAGTCACAGCGACCCCCACCCCCATGGGTGGCAGCACCGGTTTCCATATACAGGTGGAGGATAAATCAATGAAAGGTAAGTTATGTGTTCGTTTTGAACGTTAAATATTCAGTCATTTTTTTCCTGGTATAATGAAGTGAAAAGTTATATTCAAAGAATAAACTTTGTTTTTTTTTGCTTTTATTTACTGGTATAATGAAGCCAGTTAGAATTTGTATACAAAGGAACTATTAAACTAAACTTTCCATCAAAGGTAAGTTATGTGTTCAGTTCTGTTGTATTCTTGTATTGGAGGTACTTGGTAGTGAATCGTAATGAATGCAGTTAAAGCGAAACACGTCGGGTTATATAGCACGAAATACACGCAAAGAATGTAACATACCAAAGTAAATGATTATAACACACATACACACATGGGGGCATGATTACAGTTGATTACAGGGCACAAAATAACTGTCTGGAATCCTGCACGTATTACTGCAAGGATGGAAATTAACATATTTCCACAACAATTTTAAACGTTAATTACTCAGCCATTCTATTTCCTGGTATAATGAAGTGGAAAATCTATACAAAGAACCATCAAAATAAATTTTAAAAATAACGAGGTTATTTGAAATAAATATGTATTTATAAAGTTTATCAAATTTGTACAGCAAGGTACAATAATCATAAGATTAATTTATGCGTTTGTGTTGAATATTTCGCATCTTAACGATTTTATTGCTTGGTTGGTAATTGAACACAAAGGTACCATCGAATTAAACTTACAAATCACACAATTTTTGAAAAAACATATTTGGAAGGTTTATTAAATAAAAACTTAAGTACGTCAATGTTCATTAAAAAACTCTATATTCAAAATGTGAACATAGCCAAAAATAGAGGGCAAAAACAACTTTTATTAAGTAAAAGTCCATTGAAATACTTTATATTCGAAATATGTATTTGTATAAATTATATTCGAAAAACATGTAAGTATAAACTGGTTGCAGTTAATAAGGGCCTTATTTAAATATAAAGTAAAGTTAGTTATCGGGTTAAACCATTATTTCAATAACAATATCGAATTATTTGCATATTTCCCAGGAATTACCGACCAACCGAGTGGGAATCTCCCTTTCCTGAAACCCGATGACATCCAGTATTTCGACAAACTCCTCGTGGAGGTGGATGAGGAAACGTTGTCCCCGGAGGAACAGAAAGAGAGGAAGATAATGAAGTTGCTCCTCAAGATCAAGAATGGAACACCTCCCATGAGGAAAAGCGCTCTTAGACAGGTTAGTGCAGGGATGTCCAAACTGCAGCCCACCTGAGATTTTTGTGCGGCCCGCTAGTCAGTTTCACTCCAAGTAGTATTTTGAACTCTTAGTGCTCTCAGACAGGTGAGAAGAAGATTTGATTCTTTTCTCTTTGGTTTGTTCTCGATTTGTAAATCTTTTCCACTAAATAGTGATTTAGAATTTCTGGAATATTCATGTTTATACTTGTGGATGGAAACCTAAGGGGGTTAACACAAGGGCAATCGTCAGATCACCTCACACCCATCGTCGGGTTACCGGAGCTATTGCAGTGTGTTGTGTATGATAGAAAGCGTTCCTTTTAGTAGAACCCATTTGTCCGCTGGGTTCAGGCAATGTCTGTTAAGTGCCTTGCCCAAGGACACAACCAACTAAGTAGCGACTATATTCGATTTTACAATGCTTTAGCTGAAAGGAAAAGCACCCACCACCAGTCTATTTAGTCAGATTCTAATTGTAATAGTAAGGCATTACACAAAGTGCTATGTGGGTCATTCGTATAATTGTGTTTAATTGGAAATTCTCCCATAAATTTGAGATTAATCCTCCTAGGTGACGGACAAGGCTCGGGAGTTCGGAGCTGGTCCGCTCTTCAACCAGATCCTCCCGTTACTGATGTCCCCCACTCTGGAGGATCAGGAGAGACATCTTCTTGTGAAGGTGGGTGATGTTTAACTTCCTCTATCAGTGTTGCCGATGGTTCGGCTGCTATCAGTGTTGCCGATGGTTCGGCTGCTATCAGTGTTGCCGATGGTTCGGCTGCTATCAGTGTTGCCGATGGTTCGGCTGCTATCAGTGTTGCCGATGGTTCGGCTGCTATCAGTGTTGCCGATGGTTTGGCTGCTATCAGTGTTGCCGATGGTTCGGCTGCTATCAGTGTTGCCGATGGTTCGGCTGCTATCAGTGTTGCCGATGGTTCGGCTGCTATCAGTGTTGCCGATGGTTCGGCTGCTATCAGTGTTGCCGATGGTTCGGCTGCTATCAGTGTTGCCGTTGGTTGGGCTGCTATCAGTGTTGCCGTTGGTTCGGCTGCTATCAGTGTTGCCGATGGTTCGGCTGCTATCAGTGTTGCCGATGGTTCGGCTGCTATCAGTGTTGCCGATGGTTCGGCTGCTATCAGTGTTGCCGATGGTTGGGCTGCTATCAGTGTTGCCGATGGTTCGGCTGCTATCAGTGTTGCCGATGGTTCGGCTGCTATCAGTGTTGCCGATGGTTCGGCTGCTATCAGTGTTGCCGATGGTTCGGCTGCTATCAGTGTTGCCGATGGTTCGGCTGCCATCAGTGTTGCCGATAGTTCGGCTGCTATCAGTGTTGCCGATGGTTCGGCTACCATCAGTGTTGCCGATGGTTCGGCTACCATCAGTGTTGCCGATGGTTGGGAACTAGGTCTTTTAACACGCAATTACAATCCGATAATTAATCTTACCAAGAATGCATTACCCAATGATAGTGTGTTAGCCACAACTTTAAGTATAGCCACTACACCCAAAGTTTATGTCCATTGTAATGTCAACAAGAAACTATTTTATTTTTTAATTCCCAACCACATTAGCGCCCTGCGGATATCTCCCTTCTATTGGTGTTGCCGATGGTTGGGGTGATTTTTATCTGAATTATTTCAAAAATAAATATTTTGTTCATTTAAATCAAACTTTATCGCGTGTGGAGCAGCTTTTAATGTGCAGCGTTATCAGTCATATTGCAGTATTGACGTTACAACAAAGTAGTTTTTTATGAGAAGTAAAGGCAGGAAAGCTTTAAGGCTTTTTTACTTTAAATTCCGAAACAAATTATTTAACGTTATTCTTTATTGTTTTAGAAACACATTTAATTAATCTGTTTTTAAGATTGTGTTTTTTGGATTGATTACTTTAAGGTAATTGTCATAATCGAATTGTTTTCCTATATTTTTGTGTCGGTTTCAACTCTCAGTATATTTGTATAGAATGCAGGATTCATTAACTTTAGCCGGAAATTTATCCACAACCCTTTAGTGTAACTAAGCAAGCAATATAACGTACCAATCACATAAATGATTACCTTTAAATGCTTCGGTACTTCTAAATACTACAGGATCTCTTGAATTGCTTGGAGCGCTTGGATCGTAATAAAGATTATGATAATAATGTTGGGGTTAAACATTAAAGTTAGTTATGTGTTTAAGATTAGTGTTTGGGACAGGGTTAGAATTACTTTCCATAGCAATCTAAGTGATCCAAGCAATCTAAGCGATCCAATCGCTCCAATGATAAATACTACAGGAGCGCTTGGATCGCTTACTATACTTCGTAATTACAAAAGCCATGATAATAATGTTAGGGTTGGGGTTAAAGTTAGTTCTAGGGTTAAAATTAGTGTTTGGAACAGGGTTAGAATTACTTTCCATAGCAATCTAAGCGATTGAAGCGCTCCAAGCAATCTAAGCGATCCTGTAGTATATAGACGCACCCTAAATTTTCTCAGGTCATCGATCGCATCCTGTACAAACTGGACGATCTGGTTCGACCCTACGTGCACAAGATCCTGGTGGTGATCGAACCGCTGCTCATTGACGAGGATTATTACGCTCGTGTGGAAGGGAGGGAGATTATATCGAACCTCGCGAAGGCAGCCGGACTTGCAACGATGATCTCCGTCATGAGACCTGACATTGATAACATGGATGAGTAAGTTTTGTTCGAACCGAAAGGTTGCAGGTTCGAAACTGGTCGCTTGCTAGTCGGTTGTGTCCTTGGGCAAGGCACTTAACGGGTATTGCCTGAACCCAGTAGATTAATGGGTTCTACCATGGATGAGTAAGTTTTGTCTGACTGATTAGTATGGTGGATTAGTCGCCTTTCAACCGAAGGATTGTAGGTTCGAAACTGGTCGCTAGCTAGTCGGTTGTGTCCTTGGGCAAGGCACTTTATGGACATTGCCTGAACTTAGCGGATTTATTGGGTTTTAATAAATTAAAGGAACGTCTTAATTTTATATCTGCGTGTAAAAAGAGTTATATTATTAAAATAGCTGAAAAGCAATGCTGCCCGGTAACATGTATATACCTGACTGGATATTTGCCACATATTCTGGTCAGTTTATTCTGCTATCCTGTCTACTTTGGCACATTTTAATTTTGTTAACTCAATTATTAATTGAATTTAATCAACGGCAATTAAGTAACATCCAAAAATTCCAAAACTGCGCTTCAGTACCAACAATACGGTCAATAAATTGAGCCACTATCACCAGATATGTCCGGAACACAACTGCAAGAGCGTTTGCTGTGGTGGCTTCTGCGCTTGGGATTCCATCGCTTCTGCCGTTTCTTAAAGCTGTTTGTCGGAGCAAGAAATCATGGCAGGTGTGTATTAGAAGTGGTGGTTTTTATATTGCCGTTGGAAGCACTGCGCTACCGAGCTATGAGAGCTATTATAGTGCAGTTTTTTGTTAGTCCATTGTGTGGGAAAATCACTTTATTGCTTTCACACCGAATTATTTTCTTAAATTATACCCAAAATAATAACAGTATGAGCAGTTGGGTCTATGGTGATACATTGAGAATATGAATGCCACCCACAACATTTAATTACTCAACTTTTAGTGTAATTCTTTATTTTTGTTGTGTCTATTACTCACATTTGTCCTTGGATGAAACTGCTTCAGTCTCCAAGATGTGACCCACCATTTAAAGCCATTATATTAACCCCCCCACCCAGACACACTCGTATCAAGACACCTTTCCCTTAAATGTAACAATATTAACCCCCACACATTTTGGATTACAAAAATGAATACCACCAACCCCCTCCTACTCACCCAGACACACCGGTATCAAGATAAGACGACGTAACCCCTTCCTTAAATTCAACAGTATTAAATTTTTTCCCTCAAAAGCAACATTACTAAGCCACTATTACTGTAATAAACCCCCCTTCCCACCCATCTAGACACACTGGTATAAAGATAAGACGTATCCCCTTCCCTTAAATGCAACAATACAACCCCACGCATTTTAAATTACTATAATGAACACACAAAACATAACCCCTTACTTAAATGCAACAATAATCACCCTACCCATCCCTTTTAAATTTTCGAATTTTTTTTTAAATTACCATAATGACCCGCCCCCCCACCCACCCAGGCACGACACACAGGCATCAAGATCACCCAGCAAATCGCCATCTTGATGGGATGCGCGATCCTCCCACATCTCAAAAACCTCGTAGAAACCATCGAAGCAGGTCTGGAGGACGAGCAGCAGAAAGTAAGATTTTCTTTTTGTTATTTCCCACATACGCGCACATAGTTCTTTGTACCTGTTTTTTCATAATTTTTTCCATTTTTAAGCATAACATTATTATTTTTTAAAGAGTCAATTCGATTATTTGTAAAAAAGCAAGACTTTTGCTGGTTAGGCAAGGATGGAAAATATACTTTTCTCCCTTTTTTGTTGTTAAATGTTTTAACATCCCAATTTATGCTGTCTTTTTGCACATTCGTGCATAGTTTCTTAATCCTGTTTTGTCTTAATTTTTGTTTTTTTTTCTCTAAGCATAACATTATTATTTATTTAAGTAGTCGATACGTTTATTTACAAGCAAGGTTGATTCTTTTTATCAATTTGTTAAAAAAAGTCGTTGAATATGTGATTGAGAATGTATATATTTTTGACAATTTTTAAGATTTTTTGCCATTTTTTGTACAAATTTAAAACCAAACAGCCTAATCCGACAAACAGTCTCGTTCAGTGTTTTTGATTAAAAGACTAGTCCAAAAATGTCAGCTTTATTTAGTTTCCATACATTATTTCAAGCAAAATTATATTTTTTAATTGTTGAATACTCGGTTGAAAAAATTTTTAAAACAAAACAATTATTTTTGACTATTTTTGTCCCCAATTAAAAAAATTAAAATTCCACCCCACCTCCACCACTAGGTGCGCACAATCACTGCTCTTGCGTTGGCTGCGTTAGCTGAAGCCGCCACTCCGTATGGTATCGAGTCGTTTGATTCGGTGTTGAAACCACTTTGGAAGGGAATACGCACCCACAGGTACAGCATGTGTGGTTGATGTTATTAATATGTGTTAATTGATTATCATATTAATCATATTAAGCTTAAACGTGCAGTATATGTCCGGCAGGTTGGTCTAACGGTTAAGTGCGTCGCCTTTCAATCGAAAGGTTGCAGGTGCGAAACTGGTCGCTAGCTAGTCGGTTGTGTTCTTGGGCAAGGCACTTAACTGACATTGCCTGAACCCAGCGGATTAATGGATTCTACTAAATTGAAGGAACGTGTCTATCATACACAACACACTGCAATAGCTCTGGTAACCCGACGGTGGGCGCGAGGTGATCTGACGATTGCCCGTGTGTTAACCCACTTGGTTTTCCCATCCACGGGGATAAACATAAATATCCTATCCTATCCTCCTATATACGTATTGCATGATTATCGTATTAGATATGTATTGCATGAATATCATATGAAACTTAAAGGTGCAGTAGATCGTGTATTATATGATTATTGTATGAAACTTCTATTCAATGAACTTTTTAAATATACTTTGTTAACTAATGTTAAAAGAAAATGTAAATTTACAACAGTAATTTTAATTTTGTTTTCTTGGAATAATGTGAAATGTAGGAGTAAAGTAACTGTATGCTCCCACTTTTGGAATTTCTTGTATTTTAAACGCATTTTTAAACAACGAAAAGGAAAACATTCGTTGAATAAAAACAACTAATTATAAATATCTGAGCACGAAATTAATGTTTGTTTTCCAAGAAAAAAATTATGTTTTTTTCTTTAAATTTTTTTGTTTTTTTGATTAAAAATCATTAAATAAAAAACCTCCTGATATATTGCTTATACTCCCACAGAGGCAAAGGGTTGGCAGCATTCTTGAAAGCGATCGGATACCTGATCCCGTTGATGGATGCGGAGTACGCCAACTACTACACGCGGGAGGTGATGCTGATCTTGATCCGGGAATTCCAGTCTCCGGATGAAGAGATGAAGAAGATCGTGCTGAAGGTAACTTGGTGGAGTGGGTTGGTGTGTTGGGTTTCAGTCAGAAGGTTGCAGGTGCGAAACTGGTCGCTTGCTAGTTGGTTGTGTTCTTGGGCAAGGCATTTTACGGACATTGCCTGAACCCAGTGGATTAATGGGTTCTACCAAATTGGAGGAACGTGCCTATCATATACAACACACTGCAATAGCTCCGGTAACCCGACAGTGGGTGCTAGCCCAAAATGTAAAAAATTAAATCAACACTGTTAAGTGAAAAACACAATTATTGGTTTTTTTTTTACTTTAAATCAAAATTATATAAATAAATCTCATTTTGTTCCACTTAATTTCGAATTAGAATAAAAAACAATCTTTATTTCATATTCGAATTTGAATATTGATTCAAGCAATTCCCACCCAGGTTGTAAAGCAGTGTTGCGCAACGGATGGTGTGGAATCTCCATATATTAAAGCTGAGATACTTCCATCGTTTTTCAAGCATTTCTGGCAACACCGCATGGCATTGGATCGACGTAATTACCGTCAGCTGGTCGATACCACCGTCGAAATCGCCAACAAGGTAAAAATATATTTTTAAAATTGCTCCAAATTTGCTGATATTAAATATATTTTTAAATATGGCTAAGAAAAGTAATATATGTGTCTAAAAAAACAATTTAAAGCCAATGTACTTTTTTATTGCGCTCCAGTGATACTCAAAACAAAAGGGGTTTTATACTGAAGTAAATAGTAAAACCATGAAGTAAAAGAGCTCCAGCAATCAGACTATTGACACACAGGGTGCGAATGCATATTATAATACTAATTATTGCCCCACCCCTTAAGTTGTGTAATGCGTATAATTTGTATATAGTATATCCCTCTACCTATATTCAATTTGTAGAAATCTTTAAATATATTATAATTAGAGCTGAACATTATTATGAAATTACGTTCAGTTACGGACGTCGGAATTTCGTTACGTAATTCAAATCAAAATTACGTAATTACGAATTTGTCTGAAATTATTCAAACGGGAATTGCAAAATAAAAATCTTGTGTGTTGCATACAAAGTGCATTATCTATCCATTTATTCACAACGTTCACTTTCAAATACAAACGTTGATTTGTACTTACGCCGTGGTTATAATTGTCATATCCCATCCCCACAGGTTTTGCGTTTTTCCAATCATGAAAACAAACATGAATATTTTATTCTATGTTTAAAAATAAATTCATAAAATAAATTTGTAGAAGTTTATAAACATACCCCACCCCCCATAGGTTGGCGCGCACGAGATTGTCCAACGTGTTGTAGATGATTTAAAAGATGAGAACGAACAATACAGAAAGATGGTCATGGAAACTATTGACAAAGTAAGTTTGCATTGATTCTGCTGCCTTTTTCAGGTTGTTTTTTTCCATTTTTTACGATTTTTTTTGCTGATTCACCAGAACATTGCTTGGAATGGGATTAACCTGGTGTCTAAAGAATAATTTTTTTTAATAATTCAGTTTAAACAAACCAGTAGTCAATTTTGTTTAATTCGGAAAACACTGCTGCTTTTGCAATGCCTGTACTGCATTTCATATAAATATAGCTTCATATAAGGGTAAAAAGCAATGAATTTCAGGTAAAATCCAATGTTGATGTTGCTCAAATCTAGGTCGTTTAAAGCACAATGGAAAATAAAAGAAAAATTTTAATGTTTTTTTTTACCTTTTTTATGAAATCATGATAGATTTAAAGCGTGAATGAAAAACAAACTTAAAAAAGTGTGCAAGAACCAAGATTTCCAAAAGTTTTTAAGTCTGACGATCTCGCATCCGGTCAAGCATTTAGTCAGCTTCCTTTAGGACACGGGCGGACTTGACCGCTATATCCCGGATCCATGTTAGCTCGGGGCGCTGGAGTAATGGGCCTTCTATGGCCTAAATTCCTAGTCCCGGTGGCTACCGTAATATAAAAAATAAGTGAGCAAGAACTAAGATTCCCAAACATCCCCTCAGATCCTAGCGAACCTTGGAGCAGCCGAGATCGACCACCGACTGGAGGAGCAGCTCATCGATGGCATCCTCTATGCATTCCAGGAGCAAACCACCGAGGATGTGGTCATGTTGAACGGGTTCGGGACGGTCGTCAATACGCTGGGGAAGCGCGTCAAAGCGT
>CH003198.1:380901-400256 GCA_000149265.1 Ciona savignyi
GAAGCTCACATAAGTAAATCTTTCACATAAGTTGAGTTACAGGAGTAAATCGCGAGTGTTGCGGTAAACTTTAATTATTGTTTTATTTGCAAGAGTAAATTTTTACTCTAATTTTGATAATATTATTTTGGCCCTGGTAATATTATGTTTAAATGTAGAGTGCATAAATTGGGTGGTTGCGTGTGTAATGCAGGAACAAAATCAATAAAATTTTGGGCGAGTAGAATTTGAATTCACTCGCGTGTGGAAGCTCACATAAGTAACGGGAGTAAAGCTTTTACGCAATTATCGCGAGTAACTAGGGTAAACACGCCATGTGAATAATGAAAACCAAAAATCCATTAAATTTCGGGCAGATAAAGAATTCACTCGTGTGTGAATGCTTATGAGAGTAACGGGAGTAAATAGTTTAGTCTAGTTTATTTTTTTTGTTGCCACAATAAAAACATGAAGCAGGACTTATTGACAAAAATTTGGAAAATGGGAAAAAACGGCATAACGACAGTCGTTAGAACCGTCTAAAAAAGCAATAAATATTAAAATTTTGTATAATTAAATCGTAAGTAACAGGAACACAAAAAAAAACGGTCGCAATGATTTGTTTTTTATTCCCCTATATGCCAGTTGAATAAAAAATGGTCGTGGTAAACGGTAATTAGTAGAATAAATTCTTACTCTTGCAGAAATTTGGCCCTGGTAATATAATGTGTAAAGGTATTATAACGTTAAAGAATTCTCAAATTTTTTGTCAAATGAGTTATTTATCTATATACCCTTATTTCAACATACTACAACTACTACTCCCTATGTATTACATGCATAGAAGTAAATGCCAAACCATGTTTTTATATGCTTGAGTTTCTGTATGTTAGAATATTTCCTGGCACCCAACTGTACCACAGTGCCCTGGTTTGCAGACACTGTATATATTTCATTAAATTGTAAGAAATTACACCTTCACTCATATATATTTGTCACACTTTTTCATACACTTATAACAAATGGCACCCACAGTTGGGAAAGTTGATCTAAACCGGGATTCTTAAACTGCGGGCCGTGTGCATGATAGTAAGAGATTGGAATAGAATATAAATTCATTTAAAACAGGGATTCTTAAACTAGGGGCGCGAAAGCTTAACAAGGGAGCATGACAGTGAGAGATTGGTCCAACAAACGCAGCAGATCTTTGATGTGCGTTGTCTTTAACAAAGCCTCGAATTAAACAACTAGTTTTCCCAAAACAGTTGAATCCTTCACACTAAGCAGGATAATTGAAAATAAATTATTGAATTTGATTTTAGTTGCTAGTTGAGGCATAAGCATGAATGACAAACGTCAAGGGGGCGTGAATAAAAAAGTTTAAGAACCTCTGATCTAAACACACCCTCATACAGGCGATGTCGTTTCTATTCGAATACATCGGTGAAATGAGTAAGGATTACATCTACGCGGTTGTTCCTCTCTTCGAAGATGCGCTGATGGAGCGCGATCTCGTGCATCGGCAGATCGCCTCCTCCGCCATTGGACACATGGCGCTCGGAGTATACGGGTTTGGCTGCGAGGACGCGCTCAATCATCTGCTCAACTTCGTGTGGCCCAATATCTTCGAGACTTCGCCCCATGTTATCCAGGTGGGTGGGGTTGGTGGGTTGGTGTGTGGGGTATCAGTTGGAGGGTTGTGGGTTTAAAACTTGTTGTTTTCTTGGGCACCGTAATTAGCTCTGTCTATGTAGTTTGGTTGGTTGGGCAAGACACTTTACGGACATTGCCTGAACCCAGTAAAAAATTGAAGGGAATATCTCTTGCATATTGGATACATTTATTTGAATTTATAGATACATTGAATTGATATAAAAAATATAGCTTGGTGGGTTAGTAGGTTGTTTTATTGGGCAAGGCACTTAACGGACATTGCCTGAACGGCTGAACCCAGTGTCATAATGGGTTCTTACAAATAGGACAGAGTTATATGTTGGCAAAGGAGGTAAATTCACTGTGTTTGCAATTATTGTAATCTCGCTTGGGTTTGGCGCCCACATGCGTTACATTTAATATTTATAACCTTTTTTTACTCACATGTCTCTTAGTTTTGCCGTCTTTCTCTGTTCATTTGCTGTGATTTGTTTCATTTGATGTTATTAAACACTAGGCAAATATTATAATGAATAATCCAGCGCCTGGGTTGTAATACAAACGTGGTTGGTAAAATGGTATAATGGTAATAAATCGACATATCTTTTTTTAATTTAGGGGTTAAATCAGGGGTTGGCAACTTTTTAGTAGGCGGGCCAGATGTGGGAAAATGAAGTTCTTGGTGGGCCGGATTATTACATAATTAGTATTCAATATCTTAACCACATATTTATTCACTAATGCAAAGGCCACATTACAGCGTATAGGTATGGTTAAATACAGTCTGCGGGCCGGTCAAAATCCCTTCACTCAAGTTTGTTGCCCATGATTGGTATAATCCAGCTAATTAAATGATCGAATGATTCCCATGTTACAGGCGGTGATGTCTGCGATCGATGGAATTCGTTTGTCACTGGGACCGAACCGACTTCTACAATATTGTCTGCAAGGATTGTTTCACCCAGCGAGAAAGGTACGAATTTTAACCTTTCGTTTAATTGCTATCAGAGCGCAATTGGTTTAAGTTTCATGAAATAAAAGATGTTTAAAGAAATATTAGGCAAGGTGGATATGGGGTTGGTTATGGTGGGGTTTGTATGGGAAATAGGCAGATTACCCGTGCTTATTGTCGGGTTACCGTAGTGTGTTATCGTGTGGCCGAATGGTTAAGGCAACCGCTAAATACACCCATTTTAATGAATTGGTCTCACCATTGGTCTTATTATGAGTACAATACTTAGTCTGATAACAAATAACGTGAAATCATTAAAATGAAAAGAAAATAGTTTCTGACTGGATTGGCTTGGTATAAACTTGGCTCGGTACAAAAAATCTACCAATATAAATACAACTATTGACAATAATCATCCTAATTATATTAATTATATCCGTTGTTGCCAACTGGTTAACGTGAGCGATACCAACTTGCATACAAAACATTTAGTAACAAGCCCATCATGGGTTTGAAACTTGGCTCTGTACAAAAAAATCTACCAATATAGATGCATATTGAAAAAAATCATCCTATTTATATTAATTATATCGAAACTAGCCCACCATGTGATCAAAACATAGACTGGTTGCAAAAAAGTGGTTTATTACAACTACTTTGTCTGGCCCAATGGTCTAACGGTTAAGTACGTCGCCTTTTAATCGAAAGGTTGCAGGTGCGAAAGTGGTCGCTAGCTAGTCGACAAGGCACTTTACGGACATTGCCTGAACCCAGCGGATTAATGGGTTCTACCAAATTACCTAATTGAAGGAACGTGTGGCCGAACTGTTAGCGCATCTGATACATGTACTTAATTATATTAAAAAATACACTTAGGTGGGCCCATCATGGGTTTGAAACTAAACCTGGTAAAAAAATAATGGGCTTGTTTATGAGCAGTCGGTTGGCCAAGCGATTAATGCCATTCATGCCTGACGTGTTCTAATTGTGGGCCCGTTATGGGTTTCGAAACATACCCTCGTTAAAAAAAGTGTTGATATGCAATGCAGGGACGTAGTGCAGTGATAACTTCATTTTCCCTTCTCAGGTCCGAGATGTGTATTGGAAGATATATAACGGGATTTACATCGGGGCGCAAGACAGTCTGGTACCAGCCTACCCACGTGTGTACAACGATGATAAGAATCAATACATCAGATACGAACTTGACTACGTTTTGTGAGGTGTTAGTGTGATCTAAGAAACATCCACCAAGATTTGAAACCTATTTTGTACAATCCAATCTTATGTGACTTTTGTACAATTGCTTGTAAGAAATGGAAACAGTCAGCTGTAGTAATTTTAAAAGCCAAATTTCTTAGTTGGTTTCTAATTTATCCGAAATATCGTCAAAAATCTTGTACATTGCATTCTTCCATTAGTATTTCTTGCTTTTTGGGTTTCAACTCTATTTCGGACATACTGCCAAGATTGGTAGCCATTTGTTCACATCTAAACTTCGAACTTTTGAGCAGATTTGCCACTTTTAATCAACCTGAACTTTAAAATTAAACTTTTAATAACGAATTTCGCATCAATTGCTTGTTCAGTTCACTTCTGTGGAAATAAAATGTACATACAACACTTGGTTTACTGTAAAGCCCATGCCTTCCATTATAGCTATATAAAAGTCCTTTTAAATCCGCCATCGCCATTTCTTTAAACGGTTAGGTACCCCTTGTTTATCAATACACAATACAATAGCTCCGATAACCCCATGGTTTTCCCATCCACGGGGATATCGGAGCTATTGTATTGTCTTGTGTATGATTGAGACGTCTCTTTAATTCAGAAGAACCCATCAATCCACTGGGTTCATGTATGTCTGTTAAGCGCCTTGACCAAGGACACAACCAACTAGCTAGCGACCAGTTTCGAATCTTCAACCCTTAGGCTGGAAGTTGATGCACTAACCCACCAAGCTAATCAGCCAGACAAACGCGTGGTAACCTCTCCGTCATGGTATTTTAACGAGTGTTTTGCTGAGAAACAATGGTGGTGATTCCCCAATGTTTGTTTGGTTGGAAGCAACATGTGCTAGGCTGCGCGTAGGTGTTCTATTTTGGCTGTAAAACATTTAAAGGATTTAGGTTGCAGATTCAAGCGTGAATTTTAAATTGTGAAAATATCTAGGCTTCTCGTGCGAGAATTTTGTTACCACACGGGCAATCGTCAGATTACCTTGCGAATGCGTAAGGAAGCGTTACCACACGGGCAATCGTCAGATTACCTTGCGAATGCGTAAGGGAGCGTTACCACACGGGCAATCGTCAGATTACCTTGCGAATGCGTAAGGAAGCGTTACCACACGGGCAATCGTCAGATTAACTCGCGAATAAGTAAGAGAGCGTTACCACACGGGCATTCGTCAGATTACCTCGCGAATACGTAAGGAAGCGTTACCACACGGGCAATCGTCAGATTATCTCGCGAATACGTAAGGAGCGTTACCACACGGGCAATCGTCAGATTACCTCGCGAATACGTAAGGAAGCGTTACCACACGGGCAATCGTCAGATTATCTCGCAAATAAGTAAGAGAGCGTTACCACACGGGCATTCGTCAGATTACCTCGCGAATACGTAAGGAGCGTTACCACACGGGCAATCGTCAGATTACCTCGCGAATACGTAAGGAGCGTTACCACACGGGCAATCGTCAGATTACCTCGCGAATACGTAAGGGAGCGTTACCACACGGGCCATCGTCAGATTACCTCGCGAATACGTAAGGAGCGTTACCACACGGGCAATCGTCAGATTACCTCGCGAATACGTAAGGAAGCGTTACCACACGGGCAATCGTCAGATTACCTCGCGAATACGTAAGGGAGCGTTACCACACGGGCAATCGTCAGATTACCTCGCGAATACGTAAGGAGCATTACCACACGGGCAATCGTCAGATTACCTCGTGAATACGTAAGGGAGCGTTACCACACGGGCAATCGTCAGATTACTTCGAGAATACGTAAGGGAGCGTTACCACACGGGCAATCGTCAGATTACTTCGAGAATACGTAAGGGAGCGTTACCACACGGGCAATCGTCAGATTACTTCGAGAATACGTAAGGGAGCGTTACCACACGGGCAATCGTCAGATTACCTCTCAAATACGTAAGGGAGCGTTACCACACGGGCAATCGTCAGATTACTTCGAGAATACGTAAGGGAGCGTTACCACACGGGCAATCGTCAGATTACCTCGCGAATATGTAAGGGAGCGTTACCACACGGGCAATCGTCAGATTATCTCGCGAATACGTAAGGAAGCGTTACCACACGGGCAATCGTCAGATTACCTCTCAAATACGTAAGGGAGCGTTACCACACGGGCAATCGTCAGATTATCTCGCAAATATGTAAGGGAGCGTTACCACACGGGCAATCGTCAGATTATCTCGCGAATACGTAAGGAAGCGTTACCACACGGGCAATCGTCAGATTATCTCGCGAATACGTAAGGAAGCGTTACCACACGGGCAATCGTCAGATTACCTCGCGAATACGTAAGGAGGCGTTACCACACGGGCAATCGTCAGATTACCTCTCAAATACGTAAGGGAGCGTTACCACACGGGCAATCGTTAGATTACCTCGCGAATACGCAGGGAAGCGTTACCACACGGGCAATCGTCAGATTACCTCGCAAATACGTAAGTGAGCGTTACCACACGGGCAATCGTCAGATTATCTCGCAAATAAGTAAGAGAGCGTTATCACACGGGCAATCGTCAGATTACCTCGCGAATACGTAAGGGAGCGTTACCAAACGGGCAATCGTCAGATTACCTCGCGAATACGTAAGGAAGTGTTACCACACGGGCAATCGTCGGATTACCTCGCGAATACGTAAGGGGGCGTTACCACACGGGCAATCGTCAGATTACCTCGCGAATACGTAAGGAAGCGTTACCACACGGGCAATCATCAGATTACCTCGCGAATACGTAAGGAAGCGTTACCACACGGGCAATCATCAGATTACCTCGCGAATACGTAAGGAAGTGTTACCACACGGGCAATCGTCAGATTACCTCGCGAATACGTAAGGGGGCGTTACCACACGGGCAATCGTCAGATTACCTCGCGAATACGTAAGGAAGCGTTACCACACGGGCAATCGTCAGATTACCTCGCGAATACGTCAGGGAGCGTTACCACACGGGCCATCGTCAGATTACCTCGCGAATACGTAAGGAAGCGTTACCACACGGGCAATCGTCAGATTACCTCGCGAATACGCAAGGGAGCGTTACCACAAGGGCAATCGTCAGATTACCTCGCGAATACGTAAGGGGGCGTTACCACACGGGCCATCATTAGATTACCTCGCGAATACATAAGGGAGCGTTACCACGCGGGCAATTGTCAGATTACCTCGCGAATACATAAGGGAGCGTTACCTCACGGGCAATCGTCAGATTACCACACGAATACGTAAGGGAGCGTTACCACACGGGCAATCGTCAGATTACCTCGCGAATACGTAAGGGAGCGTTACCTCACGGGCAATCGTCAGATTACCTCGCGAATACATAAGGGAGCGTTACCTCACGGGCAATCGTCAGATTACCACACGAATACATAAGGGAGCGTTACCACACGGGCAATCGTCAGATTACCTCGCGAATACGTAAGGGGGCGTTACCACACGGGCAATCGTCAGATTACCTCGCAAATACGTAAGGAAGCGTTACCACACGGGCAATCGTCAGATTACCTCGCGAATACGTAAGGAAGCGTTACCACACGGGCAATCGTCAGATTACCTCGCAAATACGTAAGGGAGCGTTACCACACGGGCAATTGTCTGATTACCTCGCGAATACGCAAGGGAGCGTTACCACAAGGGCAATCGTCAGATTACCCCGCGAATACCTTGTGGGTTGGTACGTTCATCTTTCAGCCGAAGGGTCGTGGGTTTGAATCTGGTCGATGGCCAGTCGGTATTGTGTCTTTGAATACGGTACTTAACGGACATTGCCTGAACCCAGCGGATTAATGGGTTCTAATTAATTAAAACAACACCTCAATTATACACAACACACTGCAATAGTAACCCGACGATTGGCGCGAGGTGATCTGATGATTGCCCGTGTGTTAACCCCCTTGGTTTTCCCATTCACGCGGATAAACATGAATAACCCATCCTATCCTATCATTGATATCATTTGAATTTGGCGGGTCTGTTATGATATATTTTGGAGTTTGCCCCCTCTCTCTTATACACTTTCGAGACGTTCCTTCAATTTGGTAGAACTCATTATTTCACTAGGTTCAGGCAATGTCCATTAAGTATCTTGCCCAAGGACACAACCGACTAGCTAGCGACTAGTTTCGCACCTGCAACCCTTTAATTGAAGGCGACGCACTAACCCACCAAGCTAATCGCTCGGCTAACATTTAAGGATAACGTTTGAACCAATCCGAATGTATTGACCTAAATACAAAATAACGTCACACATTTATAAATAAAATGTATTAACTCTTGTAAACCATGATGTCACGCAAGTTTTTTTGACGTCATTCAATTAGCGACTACGTCACGCAAATTGCGATGATGTCACTCAAACTGTAATGATGTCACGCAAATTGTGATGATGTCACAAACTCAATGACGTTATTTGCGTTTAATCTAAGGATTCGAACAAAGCCAATGTAACGAACAATCAATGCGTTTTCGTAATCCGAATATAATCACGAATATATGGTCTATGTCACCCGCCAAACAGAAGTATTCTACTTGTGCACACTTAAGTACAGCTCTTGTATTTCACTATTTCGAGTTGATGATCACATCCATTCTTGTAACAGTTTGCCTGTATCAATATAAGTTAGTTTGAAAATGTTATAAATATAAGTTAAATTAAAAAAATTATTAATTATAAGTTAGTTTAAATTGTATATTTTAGTTATAGTTTTATTAAGTCGATTAGTTTTACAGTTTGCCTGTATATAAATATTAGTTTGTTTAAAATTATATAAAAAAAAGTTTTTACTGATTTCAACAAAAGTTAGTTTCGTTGCTTATCCAACTCCAGCTACTACACTGTAAGTATAGCACTGTGCTAGATTTTTAATTCATTTACAGTCCATCAAAAAAATTATCCATTAATCCGTAATTATGTATATAGTACCCAACCATAAAGAAGGCGTTAAAGGTAATGGGCCTTCTATGGCCTAATTTCCTGGTCCCGGAGCTACCGTGGACCCAGCCCATATTAATGGAATATAATGGAACCATATAGAAATAATGTATTTCTTGCGAAGTATAATATTGAGTCTAAATTGTCTCCAAGAGTAAATATTACCTTTTCCGCGTATTATGCTTCATAATATTTAATGTCAGCATATGTTGGCTCGAAATACGTCTTACACATTATTTACAGCCGTGCAGTCTTTATGTGCTGAACATTTAGATCAAGTCGCCAACTATGTTAATTAAATATTATCGTCAAATTAAAGAAAACACAGTCTGAGAATGCACAACCTACCCGTATTGGTCATTCGAAGATAACATCCATAATCTTATCCGGTTAACAGGCGAAATAAGAATTTTAAACGTTTTAGGTTTATATAATTGTTGTTAATTTTGTTTATATTGTTTCCCTAACTTAGTTTCGAACCAAGATAGTCTTTTATTAAGACCTTTTTTTATGTTTGTAACGAGCTATATATAGATACATTCGAATAAATATTAGCGGGCTGAAAAATAAAGCCGATATATCGATTTATATCAAAATTATTTTTTGATTGACTTTATCATCATGGGTTCGAAACTTAGAGCTCAAAAATATTTTTTTAGTAAATAAAAAACAAAACAAAAACATTAAAAAATAAATAAAAATTAAAAAAAACATTACAAAGCCCAGAAAAATACAAAGCATTTGTTATCAGCGTCCACTCAAAACCACTCTATCAGCCGCTAACATATCGATTTTAGATGCACTTAGCCGGTTCGTTAGTTTTCTTTTTTTAACAGATTTCCAAACGTTAAGTCTACTTCGTCCAATCCATCCGTTTCTGTCCGATATAATCCGACGCATACGACGACACAGTGTTTGTTTATTTCTATGACGTAAATACACGATAGGACTTTCTATAAAAACCGAAACAGAAAAAAAATACAGCAAATGTAGAATATTTAGTACCGCAACCGAAGTACTAGTTTTTCTTAGTTGCACCGTGTGTATTCCCTGACGTGTTTTAACGACTATAGTTTTGCCGTTTTATCCTTTCTTCTTAACTTGTGTCATTCTTTAACGCAACAAAGCACCAAAAATGCTCTTATACAAAACTAACTTTAACCCCAGTCCTAAATCTAATCCCCTGGACATTTTAGTAAAAGACTTTCCTTTCTTAAGTTTTCACTTGCAGAGAGAATGAAATACATAGGTTTCTGATGAATCTTAATAAACAAAACAAAGTACACAACCGATTTGTGAAAACTTACGTAATTGGTCCTATTATCTATAAATCTTCTCAATAAAATTGATTTTTTATAAATCCGTATCGATATATATGTTTACGTGCATACCTTTACCAATACCCTGTGTAACACACGGTATTTTTTGTTTGGTTAAAAAACATTAAGATTTATCTAATTATGGCACTTCACTCGGTAGAATAATCAATTTTTCAAAATTAGTTGTTTTTTTCGCTTAGGTTTGGCGGGCGTGTTCGCTCCATTTATTTATTTATATCTTTTTAATTACGTGTTTTTACGACTGTTCGTTTTGAGTATTTCCTGTACCTGTGCCGTGATTTGATTCATGTGCCATTATTTTCATAATTATTTTAATACTTTCCGAAAGCTCATTATTGTTTTTATCGCTGAAATTTGACGGATTTGCCTCTTGCCATTATTTAATACTGGGGCAAAAAATGAACAAACTAAAATTAAATACAAATTTCCATAATTATCAGCAAATCGGTTGGTATAGTTTGGTAAACAGCTTAATTTGTAAAACATTTCCCATCACCCCAACAACCCACATAACTCTAAGTTATTGTTCCAGCCTACCCACATAGACAGTGAGTAACCTCGCGGCTTCTACCTTAACCTTTTTATCTTTCTTGAAAACTTTGTGGATGTTTATTTTGTGTAGTGAAGTTCACGTACAGCGCGTGTGTTTTGCTGCTTGGTTAATATACTCGGGCGGAAAATCTCAGGTAAAAAAAAACAATTTGTGTGAAGTGACTTTAAGTACGACGTCACGTAAATTTTAATGACGTCACGCAAATTTGTATGACGTCACGCAAATTGTAATGATGTCACGCAAATTGTAATGATGTCACGCAAATTTAATGACGTCACGCAAATAGCGATTACGTCATGAAAATTGTAATGATGTCACGCAAATCGTATTGACGTCACGCAAATAGCGATAACGTCACTCAAATTGTGATGATGTCACGCATTCAATGACGTAATAAATATGACGTTGCAATTTTGCTTTAATCGATCACAGAGAAGAAAGTTTTATAAAAACGTTGGAAAATTCCCAACTACCTTAAAACTAGTGTTTAAACTTTATAATGACGTGGCGAGTATTTGACTTGTATTCTTAGATAAAAGTATTAGATAAGGGTGAAGATTAATAGAAAGTATAAAATTAAACCTGTAGACCTACGTTCATAGTTATTGCGCAAGGTTTACGCAGGTCTGCATAATTACTGTGTAAAACCAACGTTCATATACATTTTAACTCTTTCACTCCCGGCCAAATGCATTAATTCAAACATGCTGTCCCGCAGTGTTTTTTACAATTTTTAGTCATTTTCAAATTAGCACAGTTTTTCTAAAGTTTATGCTATGATTTAATATTTAGTATGGTTGGAAAGATAATTTATCCCTCTTTTAAACAAGCTGCACATCTAAAATCTACCTCTAATAAAGAATATATTATGTAAACTTTAGTGAACACCACTTTTTATGCAAAGAAAATTCTGCTCGACTTTGAAAAATTTGAGGTGCACTGACAAACGAAATACTCACTTATTATTGGAATGCCCAAATGAGATGAAAATTGGAATGTAGATTGTCTAATAGTTTTTGTACTCAGGAAAATTCGAACTGTATTTCTATCTTCAGTAGTTTTTTTACTATTTGTAATTGAAATTTCCCTTTTTTCTGACTATATTATGAAAACTTGAACCAAAACGCATTGAAGTTTTTAGTTTTGTAGAACTAAAATAGTAAAAAGTATAAAAAAGAACAGTGAAGGAAGTGTAAAAAGGGCATACAAAACCAAACAAACGCAAATACTATATCCAATATTCTTCATAGCAGGGCACACCGAACTAGCTAGTCTCGCCGCCTTTTTCTTTATCGTGCGCTCAGCAGGCCCAGCTGGATTCATGCTTTGGTGAACACGAAGCATAACCATTAACCGCTTGCTGCGAAAACGTCACCAACGCTCTCCTTTTTATCTCAACGGCACGAAATTCACAGAGAATGTAAAGAAAGACTTGCTTGACAAAAAGAGCTTCTCTGCGAGTTAACACGACTCCTATTGGCTGAGTTAGTCACGTGTAAATTCGTGTAAAATCGATAGAAATAAGAGGCGAAGCCTTGAAAAAGAAAGGCTATCACTCCTCGCATTTTTAATATTTCTCCACGATAATAACAGAGAATAAAATATAGGGTTTCCTTGATCGAATGAGCCATAGCTGAGGTCTCTACCATTACGCATTGCGGAGAAATAGTTTTTTAGATTTGTATCCATTTATGGACAGATGGGATACCATGTTTTCCCACCAACTCGCCATATATGGCGAGTTGGGAGGGAAAGAGTTAAAGGAAGTTTTAATTTTATGACTTTTTGCCAACATTATCCCTTTTGTGTTTGGTTTTAAAGATTTTGAAATAACTAAGTAAAATTAAAGCTTGCGCAATAACTGTGTTAGACCAACAATGTTTGTTCGGCCGATATATTTAGCCATGTCTGAGTTCATCTGCTGGTTCGCTGGGAACAAAACAGCTGTCTTAGAGGGACCATTGTAGCAGAAGTGTTTCACCTGGTCTGTTTGTTTTTAGCTAAAAATGATTATTTTAATGTTTTCGTTCGTACTGAAAGCTTGTTACTTATAGTTAGCAGCAGTTCCGGCAAACACTATATCAATCTGATTGACTTTAATGGCCTCGACGTTACTATATTTAAGTCGTATTTTGGAAAGATTAATTTAGGTCTCAATTAAAAAAAATAAGCCTGAGTCTAATTTTAAAGGTAGTATCTATATGTGATTTACGTGAATACCGTCGGTAGCGGTTTTAAACGCCATTGTATTAATGGTTTTGCGGTTTGAATGAAGAGTAACGCTAGAAAGCACAAAACCAATTAATTTTTGAATGGACGCTTGTAGCTAAAGATAGGGGGTTTATAATTATTTAACCTGAGTATAATTAGAGTCACATTTTGGTAGGAGTTTCAGCTTATTTTTAAATAGTTAACATTGCAATTTTTGTCACAAAATTTTGTTGAAACCCATATAAATCGATTGTAATGCGGTAAAAATACCAACATTTTAAGACGATATTTTTAATTGGGACTTTTACAGTAATGCATTGAAGATACTATTTTTATTTCATTATTTCAAATCAAATAAAATCGAACAAAAAACAGTCACTATAAACATTAGCACTAAAAAACGGAAAATAAAAATGCAACAAAAATATGAATCGCCTTTCAATGACAATTTGTCGTTAGGGTGAATGGAAATACTTGTAGTTAAACTGTTGCTTGATCTTGTAAAAATGGACACATTTATTTTACATTGAAGATTACACATTGCAATTTAATGCCACATTGTTGTTAAGGTGGATAATATAAGCGGTGTGATGTTGCTTAACTTTAGAATTGTTGAGATTGTATTACGACTTTCTTACAATTGTTTTGCGTGGTCAGTGTTTGTAATTGCGTATATATTCAAATGGGTATAGTGGAAAAAATCTGTATATAGAGTGTTTTGCGTAGGGTTAAAAAATTGAACTAAATATTAAAAACTGTTGATTTTTCAATGTCATGTTTAATGGCCAAGTCTGTTTATTTTTTCTTATGTAACAATATGTGTACATAACTGACATGTTTTAACGAGGGGGTTAAACGGGTTTTGTCTTTTCATTTTATTTATAACCCGGCCAAAAAAGAAGCCAAAAATAAACTAACCAAACTGACAACCCAATATTGCTGGTTCAGTAAATTCACGAAATTATGTTAAAGTCAGGGCACGAATTCAAGTTAAAGTCAGGGCACGAATTATGTTGGTTATGTGCACTCGTTCAAACCCATAACACGTTTTCAAACAATGTGACAGCTGTTTTCAATTCGTCTAACACTTTGCTATATCTACTGCAGTGTGCAACCAAATTCCCAATCAGCAAAACGTATTGACACAAACAATTATAACAGATCGTATCTTACGAGGCGGAATAGACATCGAAATAGTCAAATACTTGTATGTTGTATCATATCGATTCTTGGCGTTTTGTCCTTGGTTTGCGGCACATTCACACCTGCCCGAATTTGACTTTTCAAGGCTGAATGAGATAAGATGTAATTTGCTTTTTGATTTCGCACGAAATGTCGGATTTAATAAGCTGTAAAAAATAATAGATGATTAAACGTTAAATTATTTCATATTCACAACTAACTTGTAAGAGGAGAATAGATAAAATGATAGTATGGTAAAGAGAAGGTCTTATGAATGCCTAATTAAATTGTGGTTATGTAATCTCGAATTTGCCAATCCTTGTTTAATGAGCTTAATTCTGCAGAAATGTATGTTGTGAAATGAACAATAGCAACCTAGGTTATATTTGGTGAATTTTAAAAATAAATTAGGAGAGAAATTTATGAAAAAAAGAGATTTGAGAGATCAGAAAAAATAAAACACCTGAGTATATAAAGGAGCGTTCGGTGCGAATTAATAACATTTTATAGCGATTCGTGTTGATTTCTGAATTGGATTATAAGGAAAATGAAAGCAACTAATAACGAAAATACGTCTGGGAGTCAAACAAGAAAGGTACGAATGAATAAGATATTATCAACTTGAGATAGGGAATAATGGATAAGGGTAGTGTGGGTTTAAAATAGTCTAATGGTAAAATTTGAAATATGTGAATGAAAAGCAATCAATCGTAATTAGTTAGTTTACTTTCGCTAATCGGTTTCAAGGCGGCCAGAAAACCATTTGTTACCGTTGTTTTACAAGCACTACCCTCGTCCATCGATTTAAATGGCTTGCTTAATGACTTTAATGTACTAGTTGGTAAGCGCTCCCAAATCTAATCAGCAACTCCGTTCGACCGACATTCCGCTAATGCAATTGCAGCGGTCGAACTGGTTGCAAGGATTTATGAGAGTTTACTAAACTTGTTCAAATATAGGACATGGAAGAGCACCTGCCCAGCGAGCTGGTCGCGGATTACAGAGACGCATTTAAGATGCTTGACCGAAGTAATCTAGGAGTCATATCCCTAAGGGTAAGTCCCTTATGCAAATTATATAAGTTGAACCTTGGAGACCTGTGTTTTATGTTTTAGTAGCATAAAGGTTTTTATCTGATGTGTTTTTTATCTAATGTATTTTTAAATTTTTTTTTCCATTTTTTACCAAGCATGCGTTTTTTAATTATTATTTGGAACCAACGACGTGTTATTCTATTGAAATAATTATTATCGATTATTTTTCCAGGATATTGGAACAGTTCTTCTATCAATCAATGTCCATCTGTCCCAACGCGAGCTTCGATGCGTCGTCGATTACGTTCTAGATCGTGATACATTGCCTTGTGACGTCAGTTTCAATAAGCCCTGCGTCATTTTCTCAGATTTCCTTGCCATCATGGCGGCTGTAGCTACGGTGAGGAATATTTTATTTGGAAACACTGGAATAGTTTTATTTGGCAACACTTAAATACTTTTATTTGGCAACACTGGAAAAGTTTTATGGCAATACTGGAAAACTTTATTTAGCAACACTAAAAAGGCGTTATCTAGCAACAATGACATAACTTTACCAAACAATACTGAAAAATTAAAATTTTAGTGAGCAATTTCCTTCCTTCCCTCATTCCCTATATTTCCGTTACACTAAATAGCAATTCGGTACTGTAAATGTCTAATTATAAGTTAAACAGCCTCAAATCCTCACATACAAATGACTAATACAACACCTCGTCCATAGGATTGCGTATCCGACGAAGAAGTGAAATTAATTTTCCAACAATTCGACAAAGATGGCGACGGTTTCATTTCACAAGAAGAACTTCGCGCGCTTTTGTCGAAACTGGGCGATAACGTCAGCGAAAATGACTTAGAGGTAAGAATGGGTGTTTGATAGGTCATCTATATGGTTATAGAATAGGATATTCATGTTTATCCTTGTGTTTGTGAAAACCAAGGGGGTTAACACACTGGCAATCGTCAGATAACCTCGCGCCCATCGCCGGGTTACCAGAGCTATTGCACTGTGTTGTATATTATAGACACGTTCCTTTAATTTGGTAGAACCCATTAATCCGCTGGGTTCAGGCAATGTCCGTTAATTGCCTTGCCCAAGGATACAATTACGGAGCCACACACCTTGGCAATATAGTTCTATGATGATATGTATGCGAATGATATATAAGCGCTTACCATTCAGTCACACGACCGTTTATCTTAAGATATGATCATTATATTTTATCCTCATTAATGGTAAAACATATATCTTTTCAAGTTCCAGTAATTTTATTGACTTTTTTTAATTCTAGGAAATGATGTTAGTAGCCGACCAAGATGGCGACGGAAGGGTCAGTTTTAGCGAATTTATCCAAGTTATGACATCACAAAGCCCCTGCCACGAGAATAAGGACCATTGTGACGTAGCTGTGTTTAGTGAAGACCAATGCTTGTCGTGCTGTGGTGAAGAAATTACGTCATATCCGGAAGAAAATGACTCTAATTCGGACACGGATACAGGCGAAGGGATTGAAATCACGCGGAGACGGAAAAGTTCGTTTGAAAAACGAAGAAAGAATTTCCTGGAATGGTTTAGAGGGAAGCAGAATTCCAAAAGTTCGACCCCAAAAACCTCTCTAACTGAAGATGATATAGAATGTTCCCATCCTAGTTGCTCGAGTATGGAGGACATAGAACCTGCTGAGAATAGACAGAGGAGAGCCAGCACTATTGGTCGGACTTTACAGCTTGGTCGCAATGCACTGCGTGCGACCATGAAGAAAACTATGAAAATGAAATGAAAGATTAGTTGATCCGCGATTTCAACTTAGTTAATCCGCGATTTCAACTTAGTTGATCCGCGATTTCAACTTAGTTGATCCGCGATTTCAACTTAGTTGATCCGCGATTTCAACTTAGTTAATCCGTGATTTCAACTTAGTTAATCCGCGATTTCAACTTAGTTGATCCGCGATTTCAACTTAGTTAATCCGTGATTTCAACTTAGTTAATCCGCGATTTCAACAATTGCGCAGTGGTGGGTGCGCGTGGGTATTATTGCGTCATAAATTGATTTATTTCATCATTGTCGCTAAAGATGGGGTCACCGAAGCTGCTATCGAATCGAGTTCTTCAAAAATTCATTTGATTTTCTTTATTTATTATTTATTACAAACTTATTTTACCTTCCTTATTTCTATTTTTATTTCTTTGTTTTTATTTCGATGATCGGTGCTACAAATACATTATGGAACAAATTTAACGTGACTCATGGCCTTTAACACGCAGCATACGCGCGAAGCCTTCCATACCATCTATATATTCCTTTGTTAAAGAACCGGTCAATTATTGCTGCTCGCTACAATAAAAGACTATTTTAATCTCACTTCTACGCAAATATTAGTCGTTCAACACCACAACCTTGGAGATATACCTGGCTCGTGATTACGTACAGCGTCAGGTCGCGTATTTTATTGTTTACATATGTCACAATAGGAAGTCAGTTACGTCATCGGAAGGCCTATTATGACGACAATCGAGATAGCGTTGCTGACGATTTTAACACCGAATTAGATTATTTTGACCGTGGATGACGCTTTAACGAAAACTAAACGGAATTTGTAACTAGGACAAAACGTAAAGACTTCGTAGTTCAAATTAGTTTAAGTTTTGCAAATTCACATTAATATTTATACTTTTAAATATTTTTGAAAGTACAAGGTTTTTATGATCGAAAAACCTTTAATTGAGCGCCACCTCTTACATAGCTCCTCTATATGGGGAAGTTTGAAGATCAATTAAAGCTTTTACGCTAATTCCGTTAAATTTACATTGTAGTACAAAAATCGTGAAAAAATAGAATGATAAGTTTCACCTTAAATGAAATATGTTTGGAAAGTTTTCATTTCAGTGATTGGAAAGGAAATAAGCATTTTTCGAAGCATAACTTGTTGAGCTGAAATTATTATTCCGGGTTTTTGTTTTTTGCTCAAACTATCTTACAACATTTATTAGGGAATCCCTTAAAAGCATGTAGAATACAGTCGAAAATGATAAACAAAAAATATGCTGAATAATTGTTTGGTTCTTCTAATCGACCATGACTTGCGGTTTACCGATATTACGTCACAACATCCACGTCATTTTGATAATAAACAGGACATTGACGTGATGGGACCAAATCCCACGTTTTATTTACGTAAAACCTCTATATGAGCGCCACATATATTTGAGGCCACCACGAATAAAACGCCACTTTGAAGGAAGGGTGGAAAATGAAGCGTCATGGTGCTCAAAGAGAGGTTTTACGGTTTATTTGAATCCCGAGTGTTAAATCATATGGCTCTACTACTAAATGTCACTTTTATAAAATTATCCATTTTTTGTCAGGATTATTTTAAAGTCTAAAATAAGGCAAACGATAAGCGTTTCGCTAAATCCAAGAGGACACAACCGACTATGGGAATCAGTTTCGAACCTGCAACCTTTCGATTGAAAGGCGACGCACTAACCCACCAAGCTAATCGGTCGAGTTGAGTTCTAAAAAGTAGTTGTAAGCATTCCACCAATATTTTAACTGCAATTTTACGTTGGGCAGAATAGATTTACATGTGAGTAAATGGCATATATGCACGTTTTTACTATCTAGCGAAGTTTCTAATGGTTTTGTATAGAAACCTGTGTATAATAAATCGATCGAGCTAAACATATATGCACTTAGGATGTATTTGCAATTCACAATCACATTATTACGTCATGATGACAAAGCAATATTAAACCCCAGCCGCACAAAGTCAAGCAATTGTATTGTATTAGTAGATTTACTTTATTTATTTTACGTTTTTTTCTTTTTTTTACCGAGTCAAGTTTCGAACCCATTATGGGCTCGTCACTAGGACCGTTTTTTTGTATAAAAGTCGGTATATGTATCGGTCGCGTTAACCATTTAGCCACACGACCGTACATTTAAGTCAAACTTTTAATAGAGCACCACCCTGTAATTGAGCGCCACCTCTAATAGAACACCACTATCGGAGAAATGTTGAAATATATAGCGCTCAAAAGAGGTTTTTACGAAAATTTAGAGGTTTTCCAAAAAGAGAAAACTCTGTCGTCATTCTCGCCTCGTGGTGATACTGTGTATCGCTTGTATCGCACATAATGTCAATATTTTGAAGAAATTTTACTGGAATACGACGATATCCCATAAACCGTGTTATAAATATACCGTTGCCAACATACGGCCTTAACACTCCCCCCTTTCCGACCAATATGAGAGCGAC
>CH003198.1:403179-414068 GCA_000149265.1 Ciona savignyi
AGATGATGAGACTTTGGTCACCATGGCTTACTTTGGCAAGATGGTGGCGTGTAGTGGCCGAATGATTAGTACGGCCGATTCTTATACAGCATTTTTATATAAAAACGGGTTTGATGAGCAGCCCATGATGGGTTTGAAACTTGGCTCGGTAAAAATAATGTAAATGTATGGTGATGATTAACGCAATAAATTCATACATCGATCTCCATACAAATGACGAGCCCATCATGGGTTAGAAAGTTATTTTGTTTAAAAAAGGAAAATCTAATACCAGAAACGTTGTGTGACCGAATAGTTAACGCGACAGACACGTATAGGCCGATACTATACAAAATATGAACTTCTATAGGAAAATAATCTTAGCAACGACCGTTTTGAGTTCGAAACTTGGATCGGTAAAAATAGAGTAAAAGCAACAAATAGGAATAGTCGAGGCAAATTCATAATTTTTTATACAAAACCGTCATAGCGATCAACCCATCGCGGGTTAACTTAGCTCGGCAAATAATAAGGATAGGATATTCATGTTTATTCCCGTGAATGGGAAAACTAAGGGGGTTAACACACGGGCAATCGTCAGATCACCTCGCGCCCACCGTCGGGTTACCGGAGCTATTGCAGTGTGTTGTGTATGATTCACACGTTCCTTCAATTTAATAGAACCCATCAATCTACTAGGTTCTGACAATGTCCGTGCCTTACCCAAGAACACAACCGACTAGCTAGCGATCAGTTTCGAACCTGTAACCTTTCGATTGAAAGGCGACGCACTAAACCGTTAGACCAACCGGAATAAATACGCTTTACCTCGATACTAGTAAGTAATCCCTCATTCCCAACCCCGCCCACAATATATATGGTATCGGTGGTACCATGTGTTGTATGTGGGGAATGTGGGGAGGTTATAACTGTGCTCCCCGCTAGGAATCGTGGGATCAAAAGCGACGGAGCATGACACCACTGACGTGTATCGGTTGGGAGAAAGTAAACATCGGTCGAAAGTTTCTGGGAAAAGAAAAAAAAATTTGAAAAATTTGAAGAAAACAACTAAAATTTTGAACAAAACAATTAAAAAAATTTTGAAGAAAACAACTAAAAATTTAAACAAAACAACTAAAAAAATTTTGAACAAAACAACTAAAATTTTGAACAAAACAACTAAAAACATTTTGAAGAAATCAATTCAAATTTTAAGAAAATTTTGAACATTTTGAAGAAAACAACTAAAATTTTGAAGAAAACAAAATAAAATTTTAAAGAAAACAACTCGACCGCTATGCTGGATTCGAATGTTGATTGCTATTTAAATATACCAGGGTAAGCAACCTTTTGCACTTAAATGGCCATTTTAACATTCTTGCAATATGTGAATAACTAGTTTGTAAATTTTAATAATCAATTCTCATAAATTAGGAGTCGGCAACCTTTTGCACTTATAGAGCCATTTAAACCGATATTTCCACAAATTAATCACTGGGAGCCGCAAAACTAATATTTTCGCAATAAAAGGAAAACAACACTGTGTGAGATAAAGACGCGAGTGTTCTTCTGTTTGTTTCACTTATGCACGGGTATTGAACTTATTAAGTGCTCGCTACAGTAGCAATAAAATTAATAAGAGCCGCATCAGAATGATGAAAGAGCCACAGGTTGCCGACCCCATGAACTATACCAAGCAAAGATACCTTTTCATTAGTTTTTCCTCCCAAAACGTAAATTCTATCCTTTAACGAAGCACAGCCATGCCCATATACGGGCGTGGGAAGTGGTGTGAAAGATATCCAAATGTCGTCGTCGAAATTATATTTGAAAACCGTGGATAATCCGTTACCAGTTGACAGCTCTTTTCCGCCTGAAGAACGATAATTAAGCTTAATGTATTTGAATATTTAATTCCTGGCAAAATGGCAGGGGCGGTTTCAATATAGTTGAATGTCATGTGATAGTTAAATTATTTTTATTTTTATTTTCCATGATTTGTAGTTAACCCTGGCAGCAATTTGTATTTATGAAGATTATTCCTGAAATGAAGTTAATGAATAGGCGAATTCTAGGAGGCGATATTGGATAGGATATTCATGTTAATCCCTGGGGAAAAACCAAGGGGGTTAACACACATGCAATCGTCAGATCACCTCGCGCCCACAGTCGGGTTACAGGAGCTATACCAGTGCGTTGTGTATGATTCACACGTTTCTTCAATTAAGTAGAATCCATTAATCCGATGCTGGGTGAAGGAAATGTCCGTTAAGTGCCTTGCCCAAGCACAAAACCGACAATCTAGCGACCAGTTTCGAATCTACAACCTTTAGGTTACAAGGCGACGCACTAACCCACCAAGCTAATCTTGAAATCAACAAATTGGACCCAGTAATAACCCGATGTGGACGGTCGTGTGGCTAAATGGTTAAAGCGACCGATGAATTTACTACTAAAAAAATACTAAAATACCTTTGGAATAAAAAAACATAACAGGAAACAACTACCAACCGGTCACGAAAAATTCCCCGTTCAATTCCCCCATCCCCATCATACATCTTGGCGATGGGAGCGACGCTTTACGGGTCCACTGGAGACTTTTAAGGTTCAACACGTACAGTTTGGCCATTAGGGAGGCGTTGTTGGATGATTTGTCGATTTCAAGGCCTGAAATCGGTTGTGGTGGTTTAAAGGACTTTTGTGTCTGGTCGGTTAGGATAGGATATTCATGTTTATCCCTATGAATGGGAAAACCAAGGTGGTTAACACACAGGCAATCGTCAGAATACTTCGCTCATCGTCGGGTTACCGGAGCTATTGCAGTGTGTTGTGTATGATAGACACGTTCCTTTAATTTGGTAGAACCCATTAATCCTCTGGATTCAGGCAATGTCCGTTAAGTACCTTGCCCTAGAAGACAACCGACTAGCTAGCGACCAGTTTCGCACCTTCAACCATTCGGCTGAAAGGTGACGCAGTTATCCAATAAACTAATCTGACGGTCAACTTAGCTTGACTGGTGGGTGGTTGACGATGGGTTAACATAGGCAATTACTTTACTGTACAGTGGCATTGGGTAAATTATATACAAGATATATTGCAACAACGCTTCAGTTTCATTCGGGGCAACAATAAAAAAAGGAAGGGAGTAAACTGCTCACTAAAACTATGGATACTTATTTCACCCCGCCCCAACAACCATGTAGTTATCGATGGGTTGAATTTGATAAATATGACCATGAGAATAACAGCCACACGCAGGTCGTTGGACGGTGGGCTAACATAGGTATAAGAAATTTACTGTATTGTGTCATATATGGCACATTTTTTATGCTCGAGTTTTTTACGAATCAACATTAAAGCGATGAAAAGGGAAAGAGAATGTTGAAAAGGTGTAAGGAAGGAAAGGGAAAGGGCAGAACCCATTATTTTGCTGGGTTCAAGTAATGTCCGTTAAGTGTCTTGCCCAAGAACACAACCGACTCTCTAGCGACCAGTTTCGCAACTGCAGCCTTTTGGCTGCACTTATCCACTAGATGAAAAAAGGGGAAAGAATGTTGAAAAGAAAGGGGAAAACTGAAGTATAGAAACTTATTTAACTCTGCCCCCCAACAATAATCTCAACCCCAGCCATTACACCAAACGTCTTAATCTTCATTGCAGTTTCCATCCTACCCCCTTACCCTCGATTTAACGCATTGTTTTCGCAAAAAATCACCACAAGAATATTACCATCAAAGTTGATGAATTCCATTACCTCCAAGCAGATAAACCGTTCCGTTCCTTGACGCGAATACCTCAGCGTTCTTCATTTCCGGTAATTTCTGGTTGAAACCAGAATCCCCGTCAGTTTGTTCGCTACACGCAGTGATATCACTGATGTGTCTGTTTTTAATGGGGTCAAAAATGGCGGTGCGTTTGCCATTGGTGAACAGCAGGACAGTGGTACCCATCATACCCGACCTTGGTCTGGTTATCAACGGTATTCGCACTTTCCTTGAGCAGTTTTTCGGAGTAATGTGGTAAAATGGATAATCAATAAAATGAATATCATCAGCTGTTAAGGTGGTTTGGTTATTTGTTGAAGTTAATGAAGAAATTTCAACTTCCGTTTGTGGTCCGCTTGCCAATTCCTCACTAGGTGTTGCGGAAGACACCAGTTCTTCATTTGATTCTCTCGCAGTTTCCGACGATTCAACGGTTTCTGCATTTGATTTTTCCAGAAGCTTCTTTTTGCTTTTGTACATAATCGTTGCTTTGACTTGTTCGTTTAGCTGCGGTAAACCCATTAATGCTTCTTCCTGTGTAGTGGGTTGGGTTTTACAAACTGACCCTGCGTCAACGCACATATTATAGAGCTCTAACATACCATCATACACAACACACTGCAATAGCTCCGGTAACCCGACAGTGGGCGCGAGGTGATCTGACGATTGCCCGTGTGTTAACCCCCTAGGTTTTCCCATTCACGGGGATAAACATGAATATCCTATCCTAATGCCGCAGCAGAATGTGACGAATTGTAGTGTTTTAGTCAGGGTAATTAATCCAATGTTTTGCTGAGTAACGATGGTGGTGATTCCCCAATGTTTGTTTGGCTGAAAGCAGCATGTGCTAGGCTGCGCGCCGGTGTTCTCGTTTAGCTGTAAAGTTTTGTAATAATGGAGTAGTGCTTTGTAAATTAAAGGTGTTGATTGTGCATCTGCTAGCTGTTTGTTGGAAAAATTTCCTAATGTACGATGAGGTAGCAGCTAAAAAAATTTAGGTAAACATTTTAATTTACGATTGCAGATCCAAGCTTCAATTTTAAATTGTGAAAAAATCTAAGACTTCCTATGTGAGGATTTTGAGTGACAGTCGTTTTTGTGAGGTCAGTTTGCATTGGACAGATAGGAAGAAAAATTGGTTTAACGCTAAAAACTCGACTTAATGACTGCGTTATGTAAACATTTGCCCCAATAATTACATTCACAAATGGCCTGTGTTGCGTCTTATAAACGTATTTCCAGTTACTTACATTCACGATACATTGGTTTAAATAATCCTCGGAGAAGAGTGACATCCTCATATAGGAGAAAACTTCGCAGATGAACGAACTTCGGTTGGAAATATCGTGCGACAACCACTTCAATGAAGCTTCATAAACCGTTTCTTCTTTTTCAACCTTGATGGGTGGAAGTAGATTATTATGATAGGATAGAATATTCATGTTTATTCCCGTGAATGGGAAAACCAAGGGGGTTAACACACGGGCAGTCGTCAGATCACCTCGCTATTTTTATTAGATCATCAGATCGTCAGATCACCTCTAGATATTTTATTAGATATTCGTCTTTTAGTCGAAAGGTTGTGGACTCGTTACTGGTAGCTAGCTAGTCGGTTGTGTCCTTGGGCAATGAACTTTCAGGACATTGCCTGAACCCAGCGGATTAAGGGTTCTGTTTAATTGAAGAAACATGTGAATCATATACAATACAAAGGCCGTTGACTCTTGTATTATACCATATACCATGTAAGTACAAACCAACATACCATTAGTTGGTTTGGAGATAAGTTTATAGTAAGTCGTAGCATACTTTGTTAAACTTTATAGGTGGTTTATAGGTGGTAGCATACTTATGCTCAGTTTCCTTTAATATTGTACAGTTTATAGTACCTAAGGTGGTACGCGAAAGCTGTACAAAAACTTAACATGATATGAGACAAAAAGTTTGGGAATTACTTTCCTAAAATACCATGTAACTACTAATATATACCATATAAGTGCAAACCAGTGTACCATTAGTTGGTCTGATGAAATAATGTCGACCAAACTTTCTTTATCAAGTTCCAAAAATTCCTTTGTCTTTATGACGTCACAAAAGCGTCGCGCGACCAGATCGAAAGTTCCTTTCTGTAGTTCCGCGTTTCCGAGGGATTTCGCGAAATTATAAAGATCAAGGCAGTTGTGTAGGGTTAACCGACTCAACATGTATCGACGACATCTCCCGTGCAGCCCTAGAATCTGTGGGTTGTAAGGTTTTGTGGCCGAATGGTTAAAGCGTTCGATCGATTTTTTTTACCGAGCCAAGTTTCGAACCAATTATGGGCTCGTCATTAGGACCGTTTTATTGTATAAGAGTCGGTATATGTATCGGCCACGTTAACCATTTGGCCACACGACCGCGTTCGATTGATATACATATATCGAATGCATACAAACAACGGTATTAGGGACATTGCGGGTTCGAATCCTATCTCGGTAAAAAAGATTTAGGATTACCGTAAGTGCCGTTGTAATATCGTGTGGCCGAATGGTTAACGCGACCGATGCATATACCAAGCATGCAAAACCGGTCCTAGGACCGAGCCATCATGGATTCGAAACCTTTCCCGGTAAAAAAACATCGTTGCCCAAAAAACTGCACAATAACAAAAAGACTAGCATAATTCCATAGCATATAAAATTGTTAAAACAACGGGGACGAAATAAAGAAAACTTTGTACTTATACAGTCGTGTGGCCGTATGGTTAACGCCACCGATACGCGCATACCGAATTAAATATAAAAACGGTTTTGTTGACAAACCCATCATCCGTTTAAATTTTAACTCGATTAAACAAAAAAAAATTTACAGAATTTTATACAGTCGTGTGGTCGAATGGTCAAATATATAAAAAAGGTATAAAGGGGTGAGCTGAGCTTATCGTGGCACTGAACCTTGAAATCCGTGAAAAGTAAAAAAAATGTAGTAAAATTTCAGTTAAAATGTAATAAAAATTAAACAAAAACAGTAAAAAAACAAAAAAAACATACTAACTGATCAACTAAGCCAAGCTACAAAACGTACCTGTAGCATACTGCAACATGTAAGTAGACTTTGTACATTATCGTCGGTGATGGTGATTTTAGATGTGTACAAGTATTCTACGATCAGTTCCACGGATGCAAACTCAACGCCTTTCAACTCCACTTCCCCCATATTCCTCTCAGCCATGTCGGTCGTGAACATGGCCCGGAAATAAGGGGAACTGGATGCGAGTACGACCCTGGCGGAGTAATATTTATTGACCAAAATTGACCAAAATTTTTGGTGCCATTAAACTTTATTTAGGAGTAATATTTATTGACCAAAAATGACCAAAATTTTGAGTAATATTTATTAACCAAAATGACCAAAATTTTGAGTAATATTTATTGACCAAAAATGACCAAAATTTTGAGTAATATTTATTGAACAAAAATGACCAAAATTTTGAGTAATATATATTGACCAAAAATTGACCAAAATTTTTAGTAATATTTATTAAACAAAAATGACCAAATTTTGAGTACTAATTATTGACCAAAATACGACCCAAAATTTTGAGTAATATTTATGGACCAAAAATGACCAAAATTTTGAGTAATATTTATTGACCAAAATGACCAAAATTGTGACTAATATTTATTGACCAAAAAATGACCAAAATTTTGAGGAATATTTATTGACCAAAATGACCAAAATTTTGAGGAATATTTATTGACCAAAAAATGACCAAAATTTTGAGTAATATTTATTGACCAAAATGACCAAAATTTTGAGTACTATTTATTGACCAAAAATGACCAAAATTTTTAGTAATATTTATTGACCAAAAATGACCAAAATTTTGAGTAATATTTATTGACCAAACAATGACAAATTTTTGAGTAATATTTATAATAATCCAAAAAATGAGCCAAATTTTTTAGTGCCAGTAAACTTTATTTAGGAGAAATATTTATTGACCAAAATTACCAAATTTTTAGTTCCCGTAAATTTTATTTAGGAGTAATATTTATTAATCAAAATGTTTAGTGCCAATAATATTTAATTAGGAGTTATTTAGGGGTATTTTTAAAATATTACTCCTGTCATTTAGGAGAAATACCTATATATAAACTTTCTATAACAGTTTTGTAGAAGAATGGTTAGCACGACCGATTTATATACAGCTTCGTGTATATACAAGAGTTCTAGTGATTCGCAGCGAGTACAGCCCTATTATATAGGAGTAATATTAAAAATTTAACTTTGTATACCGGTGGTGTGTTGGAATGTGTAATAACTTTAATAAAACATTTGTTTTTTCCATTTTTTAACATTAAGTTTGGCGACACGGTCTAAATATACCTAAAGTAAACAATTGAATGAATTATGTTTTGGCCTGTATTTACTAGTGTTTACTAATAATATTAAAATTCAACTTTGGAGACTGGTTTTGTGTCCGAATGGTTAACGCGACTGATACACACACCAATTCTATAAAAAACGGTCTTTGGGACAAGCCAATCATGGGTTCGAATGTAAACCCATTTAAAAAAGCAACCATTACTTTATAAATCGCCGGTTAGGCTGGCGTTACAAAGGGGAACTGAAGTCCATTTTAAGAATATCTTAATAAATGGAAAAAAATACGCTGATTTCAAAAATCAAATCAGTTTCTTCCAATATTTTTTGGTTAAAGAGTTATGAGCAAATATGTATTTTATTTTATGTTAGGGGATTTCCCGTATTACGTCACTGACGTTGTTGAGATTTCGTGCTTATATGCATTGTATACAATCATGTGTCAGTTTAGAGTTGAATTAGTAACAGAAGCGCCTGCAGGAGCGTTGTATTTTCGTTTTTATTATGGAGACTTAGCATAACACTTGTCATATAGCCTTACTGAACCAATGTACATGGTGACAGCTTACTTTAAGCGCGGTCATTAAGGCCTGCACGGTCCTGGACCTAAGCTCAATGCTGAGGTATACAGGTCTCGTATTTAAATGACTTTAGAATAATAAGTCTTAGCAATTTATATCATAAATCATGGAAGTGAAAACAGAACAAGAAAACTATAACAGAATGCATTAAACTGTAACTGCCAGCAATTTATAGAAAATAAACCAGCCATTAGGCAAAGGCTAGACTATGCGATGGGAAAAGCCTATTTCTTTCATGGTTTACCTTGGCTGTTTGTATAATGTTTTGCTGTTGTGTATGTGGTGCATTTAATGTCTGCTGTTATTGAAACTGAGCATTAGCCTACTGGTTGAGAATACCACTTATTGCAAAAACCAGTTAATCCACAGTTGAGTAGCTGATGTGTAGTCTAACAATAAGTACACAGCAAGCACTCAGATACGTAAGTGAAGAATATATATAATAGATCTTTACTTAACTACCCAAATAAGTTAATAAGAATATACCACTTTTCTAATTTAGTTCCTTTTATTAGATATTGTAAAATGCCTAAAGTTAAGCCACTGAGAAGGAAGAAAGAGTGAGTGGAGTATATTGTTTTGCTCCAGGATGTACAAATTCCTATTACAGCACACGAAATTCCAATCCACCTGTGCTCTTCCATCGATTTCCTCACAACGACAAAAAACGGTTAAAGCAATGGATACAACAATGCAAGCGTTCTAAACTACCTGGAAAAAGAACCGCAGTGTGTAGTGTACATATTTGTGACAAGGATTATCATAGTAAAATTGTATTTGACTCCAATGGAGTAGCCAAGATGATGAAAACAAACCACTTGGTGAAAAATACAGTTCCAACAATTTTTAATTTTTCTGATTATGATTTTAAACATAGTGATCAACCCAGTACATCAAGTGCAACTTCAAGAACTTCTTTATCCAAGCAGATAATTGAAAAATAAGGGCTTTTAGTAATGCAAGTCCAGTCTGGCGTTATTTTGTGCACAAATGCATGTACATTCATGCAGCATGTCCATAAGAATACAGTTTTTGCAACGGCACCAAGTCATGTCAAATAGGTAATGTTTCTAAATAAACATTTTTCTTCTATGGGGCTTGCATCTTCAATAATACTTTCAGACGTTTTCCTTGGTTCAAATGCACATGACTAAATTTGTGTTGTTTTATTGTGTACAATAAAACTTCTTTCATCCATGCCAGAATGCTGAAAACTGTCATCCATTTTAGTGTTACAACATTAACTTAAATTTACTCTAGAAATGAAGAAAACAAAAGAAATTTGATAAAACTTCTATGCATATGTATACCAAATCTCTTACACTCTCAGTTTGTAGCTTAGGGGTTGATAATAACATTGCTAGTCTACGTTGCAGATTATGGCTATATATTGAAAAGCAACAATCATGAAAGAAATAGGCTGTTCCCACCGCATAGTCTGATCTTTGATTGATGGCTGGTTTATTTCTATAAATTGCTGGCAGTTACAGTTTACTGCCTCCTGTTCTAGTTTTCTTGTTCTATCTTCTCTTCTATGATTTATGATATAAATTGCTAAGACTTATTATTCTAAAGTCATTTAAATACGAGACCTGTATACCTCAGCATTCAGCTTAGGTCCAGGATCGTGCAGGCCTGAATGAGCGCGCTTAAGGTAAGCTGTCACCATGTACATTGGTTCAGTTAGGCTATATGACAAGTGTTATGCTAAGTCTCCATAAAAAAACGAAAATACAACGCTCCTGCAGGCGCTTATGTTACTAATTCACCTCTAAACCGGCACATGATTGTATACAATGCATATAGGCACGAAATCTCAACAACGTCAGTGACGTAATACGGGAAATCCCCTAACATAAAATGAAATGCATATTTGCTCATAACTCTTTAACAAAAAAATATTGGAAGAAACTGATTTGATTTTTGGAATCAGCGTATTTTTTTCCATTTATTAAGATATTCTTAAAATTGACTTCAGTTCCCCTTTAAGTGCGTCGCCTTTCAATCGAAAGGTTGTAGGTTCGAAACTGGTCGCTAGCTAGTCGGTTGTGTCCTTGGGCAAGGCACTTTACGGACATTGTCTGAACCCAGTGGATTAATAGGTTCTACCAAATTGAAGGAACTTGTGAATCCTACACAACACACTGCAATAGCTCCGGTAACCCGCTGATGGGCACGAGGTGATCTGACGATTGCC
>CH003198.1:417682-430738 GCA_000149265.1 Ciona savignyi
CATTATTATCGTATATTTTCTCCACTTTACATTTTATTAAAAGCTTCTTATAAAATTTTGAAGACTTTGAATTCATTTCACCGTAGATTAAAAGCCAAAAAAAATAAAGTAAAAAAGGATTCCTTAATTTTTTTAAATAAATTAAAACCTTTTTTTGCCTTTTTTATTAAATTAAAAAAAAATTCAGCCTTTTATTCGTAAAATATTTGTAAAAATAAAAAAAGGAAAAAAATATTGGTAAAATCAAAAAAAAGGAAAAAATATTCGTCATATCCAATTCTCACCTGACTCTCATGTATCGTTGTTTCAACCACTCGGTGCCGCTGTTGAGCCCGTCACCAGCTGCTGCGTTGCTTAGGAACCGATTACACGTCATTTGTAGATCGCTCGACACTTTCTTCCAATCCTTAGAGATTTTCAACCTGGATGAAGCTATACCGCGTGGATCTCGTACAAGGTGGACAACCTGTAGGTATTGACTCATTTAATAATATATTGTGGTAATTCATTTTTGTTTCAACAGGGCAACACTAAAGGGAGGGAAAGCGGGAAGGAGGGAAACTACTCAATAAACTTACGGAAACTTATTTTAACCCATCGCTAATACAAGGTGGACAACCTGAGGTATTGACTTATGTAATTTTGTTCCTTCACCTAGGTTTGGCTGCCGCGTCCGCTATATTTGTTAATTTATATCCTTTTTTTAATGACATGTTTTAACGACTGTCTGTTTTGCCGTCTTTTCCCGTTCCTGTGTCGTGATTATATTCGTTTGCCATTTTTAAAAACTGGGGCAAAAAAATAATAAACTAAAACAAAACTAAAGTAAACTAATATCATGTCGTGTTAATTAATTTTTGTTTCAACATTATTTATGTCCGACCGGTTATAGGTTTGGCGGCCACGTCCGCTTAATTTATTTAATCCGTTTTTCAAATGACGTGTTTTAACGAATGTTCGTTAGTTTTGCCATTTTTTCCTGTTTTTTTCCCGTCACGTGACGTGATTTGATTTATTTGCCGTTAATTAATGTTGGGGCAATAATGAATAAACTAGATGTTGCACCAAGTACCATGAAAACCGTCAAAACGACGCACGTTATAGAACGCCATGAAAAAATAAAACAATTAAAGAAATACGGAGTCTGCCGTAAACAACCTACCGTATTTTATATATCGTTTTACCCATAGGTATCATCTTGATAAGGATGCCTCTAAATACTACAGAATCGCTTGGAGCGCTTGAAGCGATTAGATCGCTTAGATTGCTATGGAAAGTAATTCTAACCCTGTCCCAAACACTAATCTCAACCCCAGAACTAACTTTAACCCCAACCCTAACATTATTATCATGGCTTTTGTAATTACGAGGTATAGTAAGCGATCCAAGCGATTCAAGCGCTCCAAGCGATACTGTAGTATTTAGAGGTACCGTGCCAAAAGACGCTTCGTAAATGTTTTAATTTTTAATTATTTGTTTTTTAAGGAGCAAAACAAAGAATATTGGCATTCGCTACTTAAATATACCATGATTTGTTTCCCGTAAAGCCGATTAGTTTTAAAACGTAATTTAGGAATCAATTTCCGTCAAATATCCAAATTGGTATAAGACGGTAAAATATAAAACGTAATTTAGAAATCTATATACCACACTTTACCTTGAAATCTAAGGCTGGGTCTTCTAACAATGGTTTCAATGACGTGACGTCACACAATCGAATAACTTTGATGACGGAGATCTACAATGGCGTGACGTTAATTGAGGAAATGTCTTCAAATTTATGCGTAAAATAAGCAATAAGCATGATACGGAAATTAGCGGGTTTCAACTGTTGGTGGTATAGGATAAGATATTTATGTTTTATCTCGTAAATGGGAAAGCAAGGGGCGTTAACACACGGGCAGTGTTATTTTTTTCACTTACTGCTATTTAATACAACAAATACAGATTAGATTGATGGGTTAATGCGTTGCCTTTCAGCCGAAGGGTTGCAGATACGAATGTGGTCGCTAGCTATAGTCAGTTATGTCCTTGGGCAAGATACTTAACGAACATTGCCGGAACCCAGTAGAATAATGGGTTCTAAATTGAAGAAACGTGTCAATCATACACAACACACTGCAATAGCTCCGGTAACCCGACGGTGGGTGCGAGGTGATCTGACGATCATCAGTGTAATACCGCTTCATGCGTTTTCCCGTATTAATATCCTATTCTAATAAAACCAAGAAAAACCACACTACCACAAGAATTCCACACAGAATGCCCTACCTTCTTAGCTCGACATACGTTCATGGCCAGGGGAAGATGTAATGGTCCACAGCCATAGCATCTGTAAGCTTGACCGAATGGACATAGTTTCGGGCTGCAGAGTTCCTTCGTCTTTTTCCTAAGCAATACGTCAATAAGTGTGGCGTATTTGAACATATGTGTTTATAACCGGGAAGGGAAAGCCCCTAAATGGGTGTGGAATTACGACATTTGTGAAAATATCGAATGCAGTGTTGTGTTGTGTATGATGTCTCTAATGCAGTGTGTTTTGCATGATTGTAAGTGCCTTGGTGCAAAAAGGCAGCACTAAAAGGAAAGAGGGAAACTGCTCACTACAACTATGGTAACCAATTCCATACACTAAACACTAATTTCAACCTCTGTCATAACATTCGCCGTAAATGTCATTTTACTGATTTGGATTTCCCTCTTCTACAGTGGGGGTAAACTATAAGGAGGGAAAGCAGGAAGGAGGAAAACTGCTCGTTAAAATGAAGATTAGGGCATTAGTAATATTGTTATACTTGAGGTTGGTTTCATGGCTTTGAATGTTGTTAGCGTTAGTTATGGGTTTGAGATTAGTATTTGGGACAGACAAAAATTAGTTCCCATAGTTTTAGTGAGCAGTTTCCCTCCTTCCCTCTTTAGTGGTGTCCACCATAAATAACTTTTTACACACTCCAGAATACACATTAGTTTCCATAGTTTTAGTGAGCAGTTTCCCTTTCTTCTCCTAATTGCTGCCATTGCATAGTCTCCACAACCTTTGGGATGACGGATCAAATACCACCGTTACCAATAATCCTTGCAGAAGAATAATATAATCACCTGAAACAGAATTTGTTGGTGAGGCATTCCATATCCACGCTCGCTTTCCGAAATCTTCCGCTTATCTTCGCAAATAGATCCGTCGTCTCAGGAAAGTCACATTTAAGCAACCTCTGTAAGAGCGCCACCTTAAGCGGGGTTTGAACCCCGCACCCACCACTGAATGGGTACAGAGGTTCAAATTGATAGAATGCGTCGGGGTGCTGGTTAAATAATTGACCGAGGAAAGTCGACCCAGATCGGTAGTTCGTTAACAAGATGATACCTGGGTAAAGCGAAGTATCGGGTTAAGTTTAGTTCATTTTCGCCTCTTCAAGCTACGAATTGCTGGACTTTTAACCCACACTTGTAAAGCGGCCCATTTTTCGTTCGTTTAAAAACGATTATTTAAATTAGATTTTAAATATTCATTTTTTAATTGGACCTAGTTTGGAACACGTAATGGGCTCGTTACTAAGACCGTTTTTGTATCGAATTGATATATGTATCGGTTGTGTTAACCATATGGCCACACGAAACACGACCGTACATTAAAATCACTTTTAAACGCTCTCGGTTCACAATTTATTAGGATAATCTTGTGAGAAACCATCAAAATCTTATTATTTATGTCAACCTAGAACGTAAGGACTTTGCAGTAAGATTCATCAATCATAAACCCTATCTATATGAGCGTTATAATCCATTTTGGATGGTGGCATAGAAAGAGAAAAAACATATTGTAATGTAGTTCCACCCTTTTTAGAAGGTATCCCGTATTTAGCGCTTCCCAAGTTAGTATATGTGATAATTTAGTATATAATCGAAACATCTAAGTATTAAGTGATCTTATTTAAAGGTAAAATATTTAATTAAAACAAATTGAGTAGTTGTTAAGTTTGTTTACGCTGATAAAATTACTGAAATATTTAAAAAAAAAATCTGATACCTATAACCTTTAAATGGGACTTCTCCGGCCCGCAGATTGTATCTAACCATACCCTGATATTAAGATATTGAATGCTATTCATGTAATAATCCGGCCCACCAAGGACTTCATTTTCCCACATCTGGCTCACCGACTATAGAAATTGCCCACCCCTGGTTTATATTTTACGAGAAAGCGAATTTCGAAAAAACAAGACAACTTACGCACAGTGCGTTATCTAGAACTTTTATTACCTTTAGTTTGTTCCGGTAGTAGTTTTATATCCTCGTTGTAATATTTCGACCGAACCACACTCGATGTTACACGGTTATAATATTCGATGATATTACGTATCATCGCTGCACGTCGAACCTCGTCATCTTCTGTAACAATTGGTATTGTTACGTCGTTAAGCCACACTCTTAGAAAAAGAAATATTCATGTTTATCCCCATGAATGGAAAACCAAGGGGTTTAACACACGGGCAATCGTCAGATCACCTCGCGCCCACCGTCGGGTTACCGGAGCTATTGCAATGTGTTGTGTATGATACACACGTTCCTTCTATTTGGTAGAACCCATTAATCCGCTGGGGTTAGGTAATATCCGTTTAGTGCCATGCTCAACGCACTAGCCCACCAAACTAATCGCTATATATTGCTAAAGTGCATTTTATTGTTAAAGCACAGTTTTTTTGGGGAAAAAGGATTAATTTCGTAAAAATAAGATTGTCTAAACGACTTTTAACTAACCAAAGCTGTTGATGTTATCTTCATTTGAATCAATGATTTCAAAGCTAGAATTCCAACTCGGTATATTAGATGTCGAGGTACTGGTAATAGGCGCTGGCTCCAGCAAAACTTTGGCCGGTAACCTTGCTTCTTTTGCGGCAACATTAATATTTGTAGCTTCACTTTGTTTAGGTTGAAATCGCTCGGTTAAGTTGTGTGTTTTCAAATATTCTTTTTTCCTTTTTTCTTTTCGCTTATTTGCAACGAAACCTTGTTGTCGAATAATATCATCTCGGGTTATTTTAAGAACCGAATCTTCACTATTTATTGCAAGGCCTTCTCTCCAATCCGAAACAGGACGCCTTGTCAAGCTTTTAATTGCTGGACTTTTCACCGCGACTTGTAAAGCGGCTTGACGATACGACATTTGGAATACTGACAGCAGAATGCTTAGACAACATAGAGAAAGAATGAAAGTCAGGCAGACTGACCGAGTTGTCATTACTTTGATAACAAAACCAATGCTAGATTGTCGGTTTGTTATAGATAGTATACCACTTCCGTTTCGTTTTTGATAAGTTAGCATTTTTCTTAGCTTCTGTTTTGGTTCTACTAAATAATTTTGAAAAAAATCTGAAAAATATATTAATAGAATTACGGTGTTGTTTTAAAATAATGTAAACAACGGCTAAGTTACTACCGTAAAGGCATTTTATTTATTATGATAAGATAAAACGTGAGTTAAATACGGCTTTTCGTCGGTAAAGTTTTCACAATTTATCCGGTTTACTATCACACTGTACTGGTAGTGTTAATCTTAAATATATAACTTTTGTTTATTTTAACCCGTTTAACTACCAAAACTAATTAAGTTTTATACGTTACCTAAGTCATACACGACTAGTAAAAATAAGTAGTGACTAGTTGTTCCTTTTTCTGTCTTTTCCTGTTCCTGTGTCGTGATTTGTTTTATTTACGTTTCTTATTAAATACTCGGGAAAAATTGAATAAACCAAACGTTTAGGCTGGTAGTTGCAATCCTTTTAAAAGCTATGTCGACTGTGGCTGTAGTTAGTAAAGGGACAATAAATAACCTATCCCTTTCTTATACAGTATGCGCACATGAAAGAAGCTAACATTTGGGTTGTATAGCATAAAAACTAAAAAAGTACCTAGCTAAATTAATCTTTTAACTTAAATATTGATTGTTTTATCATCAGAAAGTTTGGAATAACTAAATATGGGGGTATATAGCCTAAAAAATAAAACGTTTAATGTTTGGCTGGATTATCTAATAACTTAATACTGCTAGTTTTATTACCGGGAATTTAGATATAACTAGATCCTAGGATTTTAACCGCTTCTTCCATAAGCCTGGATTAAACTGCTGTATACCCTGACGAAACATTGTCCATTGTGACGCATGAACTGAGCAAACAATTTGAATGTTGACAGTAAGCTATTCAGTATTAACTTTACAACGGGCCATACGTCAAGCTGAATAGCATTCCTAGTCAAACTAGAAGGAAATAGCGGATAATGCCATTTACATAAGTTTTACAACTTATAAGCTTTGCCGCATTAGTAAAGTGCGCGCTTTTGGCACTACTGCAACTTTTACGGCCCTTTTTACCCATTCAAGTTTCAAATTTTGAATGGCCCAATATGAAAAAGTATTATATAATATTATACATTTTTGCCAGTCGTTTTATATACTTTATCTGTGTTCTGCATAAATGGCCGCAGTATTGAAATGATTAAGTAATAAAATTACCTATTTTACTGTTTGATCGATTTGGGTCGATTTAGTGGTCACGCATGAACGGGTCAAATGACGTCACAGTTTGGTTACGTTTCAGTGGTCACGAAAAATGCAACAAAATTGACCGATTCGCTAAAGAAACTACTTTTGTAAGTCATTAAAACGGACTGCATTTATATAAGTTATAACCAACCGTATATATATATATATATATATATAGCCAAGTTTATATAAATTGCCATAAAGATCAATTGTCGTATAGCAAATAAATAGGATAAAAACAAACTGCATTTAGAAACACTATATCTATCTAACACTGTCTTTACAATTAAGTAAGATTTCGCTGCTAAAACTCGTCGAAATATTAAAGTTTTTTGCAGCAGACGTGTAATTTCCGTCATCAAAATCAATCTTGAATAATAAATTCAAAACTTATGCGAGAACGTTTTTATAAGTTATTTTTTTACCTTGGTAAAAACGTTATTGTGCGAAAAGCAATATCTCACAAGTCAACCAAAACAGTATAAATCAACCATATAGAAGCAGAATAGATAAGTACACGCTTATTCTTAACCTGGCACAATTAGGGCGTTGGTGCCAATGATTGGTGTTGTAATTAGACTAGCCCTGTTAGCTCTTTAAATAACATCTCTAGGGAATCTATCTCTCACGCTAGTTTTGTCGCCTTTTCATACTTTCTTAGAATTATTAATAGGGTTTTATATACCCGTTTACACCAAGAAAAAAGAACTATGCATAAGTAAACTAAATGTGAAAACTACTGCTTATAAATAATGAACGAAGACATAGTAGATTTCTTTGCTGGTATTTCGTGGGAAAAGTTAAGAATAAAGTAAGACGGTATCGGGCGTTGATAAACCTTGTGTGTCGCAAATCTGGCTTGTTGATCTAATTTACATTGCGTTATCGGGGCATAACTGAGTAAGACGAACGAACCGTACAATTCTCGGCGTAATTTAATGTCAACGGGATAGTTCTAGCCTTTTTACTGGCAAAAAGACCATCTAACGGTTTTAAACAATGGAATAGTGGTTGCTATATAACTTAACACAAATGTTATTTCGTGTTAATATACAATACACCTGAAATTAAGGGCACATTAATTATAAATGTTAGATTGTGATTACTCACAATACATTACATTCTGTTATATTAATAATGATTTGTGACTTAATATATAAATGCAAGGTTAATATAAAACGGCCACAATTAAGTTAATAATAAAAATGGCAGAAAAAGTAAAAAGCAACAAAACTGTACATCGTAGTTTAATGGCAAATTGTGATTATAGTGGATAAAATTAGTGGTGTGATGTTGTTTAATCTTGTGAAAGCACTGAATGCTCCTATAAACAGATGAAAAGTGGTAAATTGACGACCAATTTATTTTGGAGTAGAATTCCCCTTTGCACAGCATTCTCAGTGCATAGAATGACCGGAAATGATTAAAAGGTCAAACGGATTACAGCGCTTGGTTTACGGGTCAAATAAACCACATATTCCCACCAGAACCACAGTAAACATATCGAATCATGAAATGTCTGACCTGGTAAAGTTACAATGTAACCAGGAAGTGAATCTTTCACAAAACTAAGCTAAATAAACTCTGCTGTTTTAGAAACTGTGCAAAAGAGGTCATAAAGATAATGGTTTACGTTAACTTGTAGCTGCTGCTTCTAAACTTTCTAGTTAGTATGCGGTAGTTGGAATGTAACCCTGGTGCAGATTATATTTCTTTCTTAGTTGACTTTCGCTTTCTTAGAAACTGTCGGTCTAAAGAAAATATTTAATCGCTGGAATGCGATATTAACATGTTATGAAAACAGCTTTCAAAATAGTGTGGACTGAATTGTTTTGTACTAACATCGCATTACCTCAAATATGTTATATTTACATATCAAATACTTTAGAAAACTTATGCGAAAGAACCTGTCTATCCGAAGGGCAGAACGGAGTAAATAGTTTGCAATATTATGCGATACTATTCCCCGTGGGTGTGCGGTTGATATTAAACCTGATAACGCACCCAGCACACCGCACACACAAAGCAACAACACCTCTTTTATAGTGTGATAACCGATATAAGATTGCCGACCTTTGGAAGAAGTAACGCTAAGGTAATATAGCTACACTTCGAATAAAATACATGCACGCCTTTGTTTATTGCTTTGCGAGTACTAGTTAGGTCGTTTGGCCAAATGGTTAACGAGACCGATACATATACCCAATCATATACAAAATAGATTATAAACCGGTCCATCATGGGTTCGAAATTTATCCCGGCTATAAAAAGAAAAAAGCTTTGCTTATATTAACTAAGATGACCTTTGGTACGTGGTTTGCTTGAAAAGGGAGACGACCTATTCTGTGGTTAGTTTGCGCCGTTGTATTACGTACGCGTTGACGCATGAGCAAATAGGTGTATGTGCTCGTAAAAGTTGAATCGCCGATCGGTATGTTAGCATAGTGGGCAGGAACCATAACCGCTTTAATAGGATCGTCGGTTTATACAAACGAAAGACTTAAATTGCCGGATGATACGTAACTGGATCACTGCTTTAGCAACTTTATGAGAAATAAAACGACATGAAACTTCGGTACTATGTGCGTGTATGCAATTAAGCATTATTAAACAACGTGTTTTTAACAAGCAAGACACTTGACCTACACATTTATACAACGTTTAGCATATTAGTCTGGTGGTTTAGTGCGTCGCCTTTCAGCCGAAGGGTTACAGATGCGAAACTGTTCGCTAGCTAGATGGTTGTGTCCTTGGGCAAAGCACTTAGCAGACATTGCCTGAACCCAGCGTATTAATGGGTTTTACTAAATTGAAAGAACATGTGAATCATACACATCACACTGCAATAGCTCCGGTAACCCGACGATGGGCGCGAGGTGATCTGATTGCCCGTGTGGTAACCCCCTTGGTTTTCCCGTTCACGGAGATAAACATGAATATCCTATTCAAACAATTTCTGCATAACCTAGAAGAATGCCTGCTCTCTCTGAACGCTGTCCCTGGAAGTTATAATGGACCTCTTATTTAGTCGGACATTTATGGCACTCGCACACTTCAAGAATTTTGTGACGTTTTATCTGCTACACTCACTTATGAAATGCCACCGTATGCTTGAAGTAATACAGTTGCAACTTACCGTTTCCCGTGGAATTTATCGTGATTTTTATTCAGGTTTTCACGTATTTTTGAAGTATAACAAACCTAGTTTAGTTTATTTTTTTAGGGGCCCCGTCAAATTATACAGAATTTTAATAGTCTATTTCTTTTTTTAGACGTGTTCTAACGACTGTCGTTTTGCCGTTTTTCCCGTTTTCCAAATTTTTACCGATAGCCCCGCTTCGTGTTTTCATCGTGGAAACAAAAAATAAACTAAACAAACCTAACTGTGGGGTGTAGTCGAATGTGCAAACATAATATATATATAACTCACAGTAACTTGTTGTGCGAAATACAGGAATAAAAAAATATTTTGTGCCACTTTAAACTACTGTAGTTTTTAAGTTTTATCCTGTCTACTTAACTTGAAAATAATCACTTTATTCTTCTTTAATGTAATGAAGAAAAAAAACTAAAATAAACTTTAATTAAAAGGAAAACGATCAAAGCAAAGAAATACCGAAGTATAGGGAAACTGCTTGCTGAAATGTAGGTTAAGGAGTTATGGTTAGCGCTGGGATAAGTTTTTCTGGGTTAAATGCCTCGAACTTTTTAACGTTAACAGATGTGCAAGCATAATATTAAACAATAAAAAGGAGGAAAATGGGTAAACTGCTCACTAAATCTATGGAAACTAATTCTAACCCTTCCATTAACACTAATCTATACCCAGTTCTTACACTACACCTAAAACCATATTCATTATGTTATTTTGCAATTTTTCTCCTTTTTGTTAAGAAAGTTGTCTATTTACCAACAGAAGCAGAACGCCCATGGCATACAAGCCAAGTTGCCACCGGGAATTAAATATTTGAACATTGGGTGTTACCCCGAGGGTTAGAAAGGTTAAAACGTCATTCAGGGTAGTATTGGTTTATATAGAAGAATGAGAATTTAATTTTTGTCTAAAGGGCGACAGTAAATAGCATAATGTTGACATAGGAGCGTGCTATCAAACTGTATGAATGAATAGGCGAAAAGGTCTTACGCAATATTTTATTGGGATTTCTTTTCTTTTCTCATTATTTTGATCATTGTTAAATGATCGGGCAAAAATGAATAAACTAAACTATTTCTTATATACCTATATTTTGCACACCAATTTTTTTTTAGTTTATGTTGAAAATTTATTCTATTTGCACATTCAAATAAACCGTTAGTTAGGTTTGTTATACTTCAAAAATACGCAGAAACTTTAACAAAAATCAAGACATGTTACATGGTAGAGCGTTATGTGGTTAAATTATGTAGTAAACTATATTGTATATATGTACGCACAAAATATTATCACATAATATTGCAAATTCATAAGTCAACTTTCTGCATGTATTAAACCATTAAACTGCGACGTGCAGTTTCGTTGCCTTTTCTACCATTTTTTATTGTCAATTTAATTGTGGCCGTTTTTATACCAGGTTACGGAATAAAGCATATCAGCATCATCTTACATTGTAGATATACCTTTGGCAATCGATTGGTACTGGCCGCTAGCTAGTCGGTTTATCCTTGGGCAAGGCACTTATTGGACATTGCCTGAACCTGAACAGGTGTAAAATGGTGGGTTCCACCAAATTCTACCAAATTAAAGGAACATGTCTATCATACACTACACACAGCAATAGCTCCGGTAACCCGACGATGGGCGAGAGGTTATCTGACGATTACCCGTGTGTTAACTTCCTTGGTTTTCCCATTCACGGGGATAAACATGAATATCCCGCATACCTGATGGAGAAATTTTTATTGTACGTCTCCGCGAAACCTACTGTATTTGGTGAATCTGAATCGAGAACTTGTATTTTACAGCGACCATAGACACATACGCCAAAAACAGATTAGCGAGCTTAAACTTGAAATTAATGTGATGAGGCTACTCGTCAACGTTCAACGAAAAAGCAAAAATCTTTAAAATAGCGCATACGACGCGATAAAAAGTCTCTTTGGGGTTTAGCCGTGGCCAAAGTTGATTTAGCAGGAACTGTGTACATCTGGTGGGAATTAGTAAGGCTGGAACTTTTCCCGCTTGTTCTTTCGTCGTTCCTTCCCGTTTGGTGACGTATTTCCGCTCATATCGGCCTCCTCTATAGCGTCACCTACCGATTAGTAAGACGGGTTAGTGCGACGTCTTTCAACCGAAAGGTTGCAGGTACGAAACTGGTCGCTAGCTAGTCGGTTGAGTCCTTGGGCAAGGCACATTACGGACATTGCCTGAACCCAGCGGTTTAATGGGTTCTACCAATTTAAAGAAACGTGTGAATCATACACAACACACTGCAATAGCTTCGGTAACCCGACGGTGGGTGCGAGGTGATCTGACGATTGCCCGTGTGTTAACCCCCTTGGTTTTCCCACCCACGAGAAGAAATGAATATCCTATTACGGAGATAAACATGAATATTTCCCACCCACAAGAAGAAATGAATATCCTATCAACCTTGTGGAGCATCCGACTTTGAATTATTGGACCCAATTCGATGACGCATTTTCGGAGCTCGGTAATTCGATGACGTCAGCAACGCGTGTTTCGCGGACATCATAGCAGAGTTGAAGTCGTTCATGGGACCTCCCTGCCCCATATAGCCCATGTTCCCGTATGCATTATTGGCAGGAGGTTGCCCCAACAAGCTACCAGCGTCCCCACCGTACATGCTTACACTGGGGAATAAGGATTTATTGAAATTTCGGCGGTATGTGAGGCAAAATTTTGTTATTTTTTTTATATATATAGTGTATATAGGATCATATTGTGCATATAGGATCATATTGTGCATATAGGATCATATTGGGCATATAGGATCATATTGTGCATATAGGATCATATAGTGCATATAGGATCATATTGTGCATATAGGATCATATTGTGCATATAGGATCATATTGGGCATATAGGATCGTATTGTGCATATAGGATCGTATTGTGCATACAGGATCATATTGTGCATATAGGATCATATTCAGGGGGGTTTGAGTTTTGTTAAGGGATTAAGCAAATATATGATAAATAAATATATCAGGAATGAATGTTTGTCTGCTGTTAAGTGATTAGGATGGTTAAGTTTGGTCGGATAATTCTTCTCTGTCAGGATAGATGGGTCATATGGGGTGCGGGTGGTTTCATCTTGGGGGATTCCCTCGGGTTTGGGGTGAAACATCTCGGGTTTGTGGTGAAACATCTCGGGTTTGGGGTGAAACATCCGGGTTTGGGGTGAAACGTCTCGGGTTTGGGGTGAAACATCTTGGGTTTGGGGTGAAACATCTCGGGTTTGGGGCGAAACCTGGCAAGTCTACGACACACAATCACAGATTTAAATTTCTAAATCCTGCTTGTTCTCCCCTCCACCCCCCCCCCCTGGCGTTCA
>CH003197.1:0-11871 GCA_000149265.1 Ciona savignyi
ACATGATACAAATGCACTATACATGATACAAATGCGCTGTACATGATACAAATGCACTGTACATGATACAAATGCACTGTACATGATACAAATGCACTGTACATGATACAAATGCACTGTACATGAAATGATACAAATGCACTGTACATGATACAAATGCAATGTACATAATACAAATGTACTGCACATAATACAAATGCACTGCAAATAATACAAATGTACTGTACATGAATACATGATATAAATGCACTGTACACGAATACATGATACAAATGCACTGGACATAATACAAATGCACTGCACATATTACAAATGCACTGCTCATGAATACATGATACAAATCCACTGTACATGATATAAATGCACTGGACATAATACAAATGCACTGTACATGAATACATGATACAAATCCACTGTACATGATATAAATGCACTGGACATAATACAAATGCACTGTACATGAATACATGATACAAATGCACTGGACATAATACAAATGCACTGTGCATGAATACAAATGCACTGTACATGAATACATGATACAAATGAAAGCAAACAAAAAATCTGGTCCAACAAAAGTAGCAGTAAATGCTGAACATAAATAAACATTGATATTAGGGATGTACAATATAGGATAATTAGGGATTTAAATATTAATATATTTTGAATCTGGAATTACGAATCCTAATCTAGAATGTTTTACTATTTTACTTAAATTTGTTATGTAATGCATATTTTCCGTTTTAAAAATAGATACCGGGTGGTAAATATATATTAAATGTAGTGTATTAAATAAGTTTCTTCAAGATGTGTTTTACGAAGGAAATTTACTACAGTTATGTGATAACTATATGGTAACGAACCGTGTTAGGCATAACCATAGCTACAGCTCTGTAATAATATACAACTCAGGCGGTTAGGACTAGTTTTTAAGTTGAAATCTGAACCCAATGCTACTAAGCGAACGAACAAGAAGATCTTATATTCCGTAGTGATTGTTATTATACTTGTCAAAGTTAGAAAAGCTAACCACTTTTATATAACTATATTAGGCAATTTTGGCCAAAGCGTGTATGTAAGAATTGTTTGGCCCTAGTCCAACTTGCACCTGATCGCAAAGATCAGACATGTGTATCTTTTTGATAACTCGTGCGAACGCGCTGAGCAAAAGATAATATTAAAAGAGAATAAACCCTTATTTTTCCTAATATATATCGTAAGAATGGATATTATTTTCGAGCTGTCGGTTTAAAAAAATGTTTGGACGCATGACAGATGCGCCTACAATGTAAAAAAAATTATAGTCACCAGTCGTTGTTGTACGTAGCTACAATAAGCTTATGTAGGCTATATGCAACTTGACCTATCCAATCCTATAAAATGCCTTAAACAGGTCCGAGTTAAAAACGTAAGCTTTCCGACTTGAACCATTCGTCTTTCATTACTCGAGTGGAATAATCGGTGAAATAAGTGTTCAATTCCATATGATTGTATGATTGGAAATCTCATTGTGCAATTACGTTATAATATGTGTAAATAAAAAAGTATTTTTAAATTTAATTTATTTAAGGCGGGCTTATGTTAAACAAGGCATTACATTTCGGTGATCTAATTAATCGTTCTGTAGAACTTAAATCTTGCAAAGAACAATAAATCATGGGATTTTGTACATTTTATTTGTGCGAAAAAAAAATTTGGAAACATTTTTCACTTTTTATTTTTATTTAATAGCAAAATGTTTATACAAAAGAAATATTACTCGTAATTTAGGTATTATTATAGTAAGCTAAGCGCGTTAGCACGACCTTTTAAAAAGATACAGGTTTTATCCGTCAGGATTTAGAGTCCTTTGAATTCGGCAATTATAGGCCTAACTAAATAGCATGATGAGATGTTTAATCCGGAAAATTTTAATTGCGAAACACGTATGAACTATTTGAAGTTTAAAAACTTATTGTTTATTTTTGTCTAGAACTAATAGCCAACTCCACCATTTATACTAGGAAAGTAAGAGTTATTCTCTCTTATTATTATCGTGAGCTCAGCGCGTTCTCACCAAAAAGATACACTCGTATACTCTTTTCGATCAGGTGCAAGTTAGATCAGGGGAAAAACAATCCTAACATACACGTTTTGCCAAAGATTTGTTATCAGAGTTGAAAGAAACGGGTTAGCTTTTGCTACTCTCACATGTTCACTCTCGTAATATCGAAAATTAAAAACAAAATTATTTTGTATATTACAAATGTTTTTCTATATATGGTAAGGTGCGGTTTCCGGTTCGCTAGAAGCGCCACTGCGTAAACATATGCTGCAGTGGATGGCTAAAAAAAGAGCTAGAATTGATCATTAATTTACCATTTAACACAGTTATATTGCTTTAAAAGTATATAAAATTAATAACTACAAATTCACCTAACTCAATAATTGAACACGTTAGATGTCATTCTTTATGCCAATTAATAACATAGTTGTTTAAGTGGAATAAGTATTCAAAACTAAGCATGTCTAGTCGGTAAAAAACTTTTTCCGTCTATGGAATGTTTTCGTCATATTTAAAGGTGCAATAAACCATGTGTAATTAAAGCCCGTGGAAATTGACCTTCTGTCTTTGTATGTGCGCGTGTTCTAAGCGCGTCTGTCTACCATGCAAAGTTGTAGATTACTTCTTACATTACTACGAATTAAGAAGCTTTTTTACAATTTTTAGTTAACGAAACTTTCCTTTGGGTATCACCAAAGAAGAACTAATCATGGTTATTATTTGTCGCACGCTTAATTCGACGCTACATTAATGCGACGTTATGCCCACGCTGTGCCAACGTTTGCTTAATTAACAGAACCATTGTTATCGCAGCCTAGATTTTTCGTTTTAAATTTTAAATCCTAACTATTTTTATAAAATTGGTTATAAAGATTTGAATCTTAAAGATTCAAAATTTTATATTGTGCATCCCTAATTGATAAACCAAGTTTAATTGATACTTATACAGCATAGTGGTATACTGTTTATCGATGTCTAAATAAAAATAAAATCAATATTTATTAAAAGTAGCTTTATGACAACTGTGATAATTGTTTAGCCTTTACTTCCATGAGTACATACACCTATATTCAAAAAAATGACATACATTCTTACTAGAACACATCAGAGGTCAGAAACAGCATACCCAATTTATGTGGATTTTTTTAATATAAGATATTTTAATCATATAACAATTAACTGCATTTGTATTACCAAAGTACCAATATGCATTCCATGCATCTGTTCATGCATGTCAGAGAACTTACATAACTGAGACTCGATTTTTATAAACAGAGCTTGGATGAGTGATCACTATTTTTCTTTCAGGTACTTCCACACTAACATGAGCGACCAATGTCTGTAAAATGTTAAAAATATTACTATAGGATATTATTTAATTCTTTTATTCTAGAAAAAAATATGTAAATTTTGGTTACATTATTTATTTAATCAGACAATGTAATAGTTACATTAGCCTATCTGACAACTATTGCAGTTAGGTAAGAAATAATTGGAGCTATTGCAACAATTCTTTGTTCAATTAAATAATATGGTTAAGGCAACAATTCAAGCCTTACCACAGACATATTTAATTAGGTATCAACTAGTTTTAATCCAACCACCTTTTAATCTATGGTTATAAGCGTTATGTATTGGCTACAGATCAAGAAAAGCATTCCTGAAATATTAAACCTGTAGCAAACTAACAATGTTGTACTATTGAAAACTCATAATTGTTTTTAATATTCTTTTTTTAAATTTACTAATTAAATTATATTGAAACACCAATGCACTTACACCAGCAATCTTCCATTGAAGAGTCCATGAATCTACTGCCACAGATGTAATTTCAGAGCTACGAATTGTAACATCTGAGTTAGTGGATTGAGATGGACTTGGACTAGTTTGCAGGTCTGAGAGTGAATCTCCAGTACTAGGTGTTGCTAAAATAAGTAAACAGTGATTAATTTGGGATCAATAAAATTCGTATTGTGTACGTTTAACCAATAAGTATAATCCTTTGATTTAAAGTGTATAACCTAAAATAACTAATATATAAATTTATATACACAAACAAACCAGTATGCACTTACCCCCCAGTAAAAATAATATAAGGTAAAAACTAAATATATGGTCAGTCATTTGTCTACTTTCTGTGCTCTAATGAAATTTAAACTAGTTGTATTTAAATTCAAGATCGCACAACTGTGGAACATTTTTTTTAACGACAGTCTATTTAAATATGGATGAATAGATTAATTTAAGATAATAAGATGTCTATTGTTGATCCTTACTTGGATCACTACTGGGGTTTACCCGTTAACAAAAGTTGCGACAAAGTTACTATATATAGACAACTTATAAAAAAGAGAAAATATTGTGTTTCAATATAATCACCAGGTACACAAAACGTTTTTGTTTAAACATTTTAATAATAAACCTTAGAAGACATGAATAATAAAGAAAACTTTAAAGTTTAATCGGAAATATATAAACAAGAGATATTAGAATATCCAAATTTTATCTCCATCAACAACTGTTATTTCCGTTGTCGTGTAGGATAGGATATTTATCTTTATCCCCGTGAATGGGAAAACCAATGGGGTTAACACACGGGCAATCGTCAGATCACCTCGCGCCCATCGTCGGGTTACCGAAGCTATTGCAGTGTGTTGTATATGATAGACACGTTTCTTCAATTTGGTACAACCCATTAATCCGCTGGGTTCAGGCAATGTCCGTAAAGTGCCTTGCCCAAGGACACAACCGACTAGCTAGCGACCAGTTTCGCACCTTCAACCTTTCGATTGAAAGGCGTTAGACCAACGGGCCAGACGTGTAGATATGATATTCAGCTTTTATCCTCGTTAAGTTTAAAGAAGCCAATCACTGTGCAAATAGCGTGTTTTATTTGGATTAGTCGCAGTTGGGGTTATCACACTAACAATCGTCAGGTTATCCCGCGAACACTGTTATAAAGGACCCATTGCAAAAACCTTGCCACGTTTTCTGTGACAACTGCTACTAGTATACGATCGTTGAGCAGTTTAAAAAAATACTTGCCTTCCACAATGAGCGAAACTCGGTTAAATGGACCAATGATTATAAAAAGAACTTTTTATAATCATTGAATGGACTTGCTTCCCTTTACATACAACGGAATTTGAACTTGAATTATGATGATGTTATTTCCGAGTTTAGAAAAAAACATAGGCGCTCAGATTTCAGGTTCTCACATTTATTCCCGATTTGTTGTGTACGTTGTTCGATTTGTGTTTTTAAATATAGGCCTACGTTCGTTTGTGTTAAGTTTATCTCATTGTAAAAAATAACTGATTTTTACTTACCATTTTTGCTTCAAAATAGTGATGGTTTAACACGTGGTTGACACTCTCTAGTTTTAGTTTTATTTGTGATTATTTATCTCAAGCTCCGCGATACGTTACGTCGCGCGACATCGTACGGGTTTGAAGCGTTTTTTCTATCCGATTATTCTGTCGGAATTACTCGGTTTCAATGTCAGCTCTCTTGTTTCATTTCAGTTTTTAGCGAAACAGGGGGAACCTAAGATGGGAGAAAGACAGAATGTGAAAAGGAAAAACTTTCTTTTAAAGGGAAGATTAGTGGGTAAGGTGAGATTTGGTGATGGAGTTAAAGTTAAGTGTTATTCCTGGTTTTGAAATAAGCGTTTAGGGCAGGGTTAGAATGAGTTTTTATAGTTTTGGTGAGCAGTTTTTCTCCTTCCTTTCATCAAGTTTAAAGTTTATTATTAAGATCATGTTGACATCAAAATTTAACAAACAACAACAATATTTACAGATTTGCACAGAAATGTACATCAAAGGATGCAGCTCTTTTTCTTCTAATATTCCACTAAAACATTTATTTCTGTAAACTGTGTTTGATGGATTCAGTAAAGAATGTTGTTTTACACAAGATCTACTGATGTACCAAAGTGTCTGACGTTGACGTTAATTAAATGTTTCTTGTGCTTTCTCGGTAAGTTGAATATTTTATTATTGACCACTGTAGGTAAACTTACTACAGTTGTTTAGTTAACTATTTAAAAGGCATTATCTTAAAGTTTACTTTAACAATCGGGTAACATTGTTTGGTATGGCGAAAATTAATATTACTGGTGTGGCACAAAGTGTAGGAAAAAAAGTTCAGTTGACTAGAAATAAACTTTCTAATATGCTATAAAATTTGGCAGTTTGCCCATGCGCAACTCCAACAGCAGTTTGCACAAGTGCATAAAATATTTAAAGAAAAAACAGATTTATACCAAAAGTTTAATACATACCAATAGAATAGAAACCTCATTAAAAACATCCACTTAATTTGAAACAGCTATGTAGCAAATTCATGTCTCTGTAGTGATTTTTAATGTACATATTATTTTTACCATGATTTCAAATATTCTGTAAACAGGCTTTTAATTAGAAATTAAAGCACCTTACGTGATGCAGTACTGCATAATCGCAAAATCCAAAGCCGGCCAGATAGCACTAATTAGTGAATTCTGGTGGAATATCCAGTACCAGTTTAATTCCGGTGAAACCCTCACTACCAATTTTGGGTGTTTTACTCAGTACCGCTGTGATTGAGTTTGTATTGTAAGAGTCATAAATGAAAAAGCTACTAATTTGTGCAAAACCCACAAATACCTGTTTTTACATTTAACAACTTGACTTTAAGTGAAACAGACAGAATATTGTTGTATTAAGTATAGGCCAGGGTAATAAGAGAATACTGATTGCTTTGTTTATCGACTGCAGCAATGTAGACTGAATATTTGACAGGCAAAAACAGTTTATAGTCTTAGTGGTAAATTAGCCGCATAGTAATAAAAAAATCTAAAAATGTAGTATATGCACTAAGGGGAAATTGAACTTGTCATATCCAGACGGTTGAAACTTTAATTCATATTTGATCTATTTAATTTAAAAAAGCAATTTTTGTAAGAAAATCTCCTAAAATTTAGAATGATCAAATACAGAAAATTAAAGTTAAAAATAAAGTTATATCAGTACAGAATAATTTTTAGGTTTAAATTTAGTAGGCTATTAGGCTGATAACCATCTCTAGCACATAAATCTGTGGCTATTCCTTAACATATACATAGAACAAAGGTCACAGACGATATGTTTAAAAGGTATAACAATAAAGTATTAACATAACTTTAATATTAGTGGAATTGATATTTCACCCAACAGTAACTTGAAAACTTGAAAGAGTATGGTTATTTGGATGTCAAAATATAACATTTAATGCCGTTTAGGATGTTGATGAATTTAAAATACCTTGGTATTTGTGAATAAAAAATCAAGATCATAAGCTGAAAAATAAAACCACAGTTAAACAAAACATAAAATGAAAATAGGGTTTCTGTATTTTACCTCAAACACGAAAAATGGATATAGGAGATTTTTTATTTGATGGATTCACCAGTATGTGTTAAACTCTAAGATCTTTTACCGTTGCATTAACTGTTGTAAATCTATATCAGGGTTCCAATTAAGGGATCGCGAATCGCTATTCGCGAACCGTTTTTTAAAGTTCGCGAATTACAAAATTTAACAAAATCGCCAATATATAAATTACCGTTACTGATTTCGCGCTTTTTTAAAATTAAATCATTAACACGCTAATATAACATCGTTTACCTTCAACAAAACATTTAACAATCACATTACTATTACATTTATTTACCTTGCCTTTACTTTGCATTATTGACGCATAATAAGCATTTCTATCACAATGCAACAATGGCCATTATGCGTCAATATACCACGATTACTTTATTTATGATTGGCAAAGATGCGACACACCCCTTTATAATAACGTTATATGGTGTTTTAACAAGTAAGATTACTCGTTTCTAAGACTTCGTTTCGTCGATATTCGTCCTATCCTACACGCATTAACTTACGATACGTTTATTGTAGTTTATCATTACTACTAAATATTGGTACTGTTTGCTTAATAAATTATCTTTCTGGCTTTAAAGATTAGTTTGAGAGGTTCTGAAACCGCATTCTAAGGCAATTTAACATAGCCAATGCACGAAAACGATTTTCTCCTAACCCACGCATTTCACGAATCGTTTCAAAATCATTAATTCGATCCATGTATATTAGTTAGTATGGTTGGGCAAATACAAAAATTTATTATAATAGTTTTATAATACCGATAGTAATTTTAAATATAGATTTTCAAATTCTACTCTAGAATAGTTTTTTTTTTTTTTATCTAATATTTTTATTATGCCTGCACAAAACTTCATGCAGCAACAACAGTGTAGTGTTTGTCCAAATGGGGAAGTGTGTAATTACTGTATTTTTATGGACCATACTTTATTTTTGTTTTTGAAAAATAGATCGATCTTACCATAACTGTGTATGTACAGATTGTTTCGGCTATTTTAACTTGCATCTGATCGTAAGGTGTAAACAAGTGTATCTTTTTAATGAATTGTGCAAAAGAAAATTACCTTTCTGTAAAATTAAATAGCTCAGAGAACGCACCCCGCTTGTGCACTTTTAAAAGTCTTTATTTTTTTAGCCTTCACTAAGCTAACTGTGCCTTATGTATGAAAAATGAACAATTAAAGAAATTTATTGACAGTTAACCTTTTAATCTGTTGCACCTTATGGTCAGTAAAATACGGTAAAAAAGTTGTTTGTCTAAATAGAGAAAACATAAAATTAAACTATTTTTATATAGATCTATAGGACAGTGTCAAAACCAACAGGACAAATATTTTTGTCCATCCTAGATTTTAATATTGTGCGCGAAAGAATTTTTAGCATAAAATCTAACAACCTAAATATTACCCACATTAATTATTATGAGACGTGTTTAAAAATTCACTTTAACACATTATTTTAATGGCACTTGCATTATTTCTATTTAATGCAACGTGCAACAATCAAACATATGCTTTGACAACAGTCCAGTGCCAATAATCAACCCTTATGATACGAATTTTAACTAAATATATTTTAACAGCAAATTATTAAGTTTTATTTATTGCTAATGATATTAAAAACCTAATCATCTATCTCAGAGACAACCAAATATATACGCAATACACATTGATCATATAAAAATAAACATCCATTTACATTTGTTTGACAACAACTATGTTCAACTTTACTGCTGTTCTTGTTGTACTGTTGCATTTTAAGTTTACTTCAGGTTAAGCTCAAAATGTACACTGCCTTCTTGCTGTAAAGTAATTTTATTTTTATTTTCTACTTATCATTTTTTGTCTAACTTTTTGGCACGATTCAGATTTTGATTGGATCGGCGGGGCTTTTTAATAAACGACTGATCAACACAGTACTACTGGAGATTAAAACATTTTGATTGTCATACATTAACATATTATTATGTGTGGCACATAGCATAAGCATTTGTTTTCGATTATGATTCCATAGTTACACCCAACATGCATGTCATTACAGAAATTTATCTTAAAAGTATAAAATTTATGACCTAACTATCCATTCAATTTTTTTGTAGGTTACATCGAATCAAATGCAACTTTAATAAAACTACCAACCAACCAAGCAACCATTGCAACTGAGGTTACTGGCCTTGAAATAAGTTCTGGAAATATTTCAAGTCCAATGTCATGCTCATGGTCATATACCCCAGGTCTTTCAGTGGGGTTTCAGTTTTATCAATCATCTTTCCTTCCATATTGTACATCAATGACAAACATCACTCATAGCATATCATGCTTTGAATCCTCTGGTGAGGTTTCTTCAAACCTCACTTTTCTGACACCATTAACAAGCAATGTCAGTGTTAAGATGAGCTGCTCACCATCACCGACTCATAATTTATATGTCATTGTCAAAGGTATGTGAATAAATTTAAAGAATTTTGCTTTTTAATTTCAAATTTTTATTTGTCTTGCCTGAAGGGGAACATCATTTTTTATTTGTTTTCTTTTAAAGTTATTTTTTATAAGTATTAAACATTTAACTGCTTAACAAAAGGTACAGGCGAGCCGAACGCTCAAAATGTAAGGATATGTAAAAGACCAGGAGAAAATTTTTGTTATTATTTTTTTAATTTTTTTATGAGTCAGCATAAAAATTTAGATGGTCAATTACTTTAGAAAGGGGCGTTTGTTAAATTTTTAGATAATCCCCTAACAACCAAAAACTACTGCATAGTACAATATTACTAAAAAGTAAAGAAAGTAACTAGTGCATATTAATTGGTTAGCATCATTTAATAGTAAAATTGTTCTGTTTTATTTCCTGGTTCATATTTAAAATATATGGTGCAATTAAATTTAGATATTAAGCAAATTAATCGAGACTCAAATAATTTTTTTTCTTTCATATTTGTGAAGCTAATATATGAAAATACATTATGCTTTTGTAGCTAATAGATTTTTTATATTATGGTAAGTAATAATTTAGTTTTTGTAAGACGTAACAAAACCAATCATCAGCCAAATCAAGACATTACCTCTTAATTTGTTCATACATTAAGGAAACAAAATTTAAAACAACAAATGTAAGCCTAATGGTGTTAGACTTTGGCTGCAATGTTTATCTCACCTTATTTTTTGTTGTTATCCCAGTAGTATTTTTATTGTACTATCTATTTAGTGGTCAAGTGGATTTTAACCAGGTCTAATAGTGCCTTAAGAGCCAACAATTTAAACTCTTGGTTTAATAACATGTGGGGAATTTTTGTTGTTTTTAAAGCAGTTAATTGACTTTTATAAAAATGACAGTTTATTTAAAGCATCATTAATACTTTTTAGTTTTGTTACAATTGAGGTTTATGAATGTGTTTAAATTAATTTAGAGTTTAAACATTATTTATTACGCTAAATAGATATTTTATCTTTTCACAGATTGCACATCTCCAACACCTAGCAATGTTCCAGTCAATCCAACAACTGGTGTCTACAACACTCCAGCTCACTTCCAGTGTTCCCAGAACTCTACTTTGTTTTATTCAAGTGGAACAATTGGAAACACTGCAACCAAATGTCTTGCTTCAGCAGAGTGGGAGAATGAAAAGAATGTGCAATGCTGGTCAGGTGGGTGGATTATTTCCTATAATTGTGGGAGCATTGTTGCATCACTATTTCCATTGTGATCAGTTGATGCATGACTCATGTTTATTATGACTTCATCGTTTATTACATCCAGCACCAACTGCTACATTGATTGGAAACAATACTTATAATGTTGGTGACAAAGCTATACTTCAATGCAATGCTGTTGGGGGATTTCCCTTGGCAGACAGAGTTGAAGTTTATTACAATGGTAAAATACAAGCGGTAAAAAAACTGATGTTCACCTCTCTTAATTTATTTATTTAATAAATTTAATTTCCAGGTAAATGGAAACACATGGACAAGCACTGCACTGAATAGTTCAAACAATGGAGATATAGTGGAATGTAGAGCTATATCTAATTACACTAGCATTGCTGAATATAGTTATCTGGGAAGAGACAAAAAGACATTAACTGTATATTGTAAGTAATGTCCCTTTAGAGCAAAAATAATAGGTCTACTTTTTTTTCTCAACAGTATGTAAAAATTGACAATATAGGAAAGCGCATTTATGATCTTGAATGGTAGCATGAATGTAAAGTTATGCCTGTTTTGCAAAATTAACCAAGTTATCTACCGGTACACTAAATGTGAAATAACTTTCATGAAAAAATTATAAACTAAAAATTAACATACCATAATGTGTTTTACCATATTGATAAACTTTTACACCCATCTTCTTATAAGTTTACATTTACGGCTGACTTGCATCAAAAAGAAAAAGTACAGATCAAAACTTTCAAAAGCGCGC
>CH003197.1:11971-36486 GCA_000149265.1 Ciona savignyi
AAATACAATTATAAGGCAAAGGCATCCATTTCAAGGGGTATGGCTGCACATACTCTGCGTTTGGGCCTTTTGCCTTTGTATTGGTAGCAAAATACTTGATTGAGATGGGTGCAGGCCACTGGCGATTATATCCAGGTTATCATTACAAAGGGTTTAATTGCAGAGCAACACAATAGACATTAGCAAGGATTCAGGTGCTTAAAGTGTAAACACTGACCCCCCTCCCTCCTTTTTTTCCAAGAACAGTCAGCTTGGAAGGATTGTTTTTACGTGTAGCACTAATTACTGTCATCTGTAGTTTATTTGGTTTAAACATGATTGTGATAGTGGTGTTTAACCTTTGTTTTCAGAAAATTTAAGGTTTTTTAGAAGTGGGTAATGGTACTGTAATTTATCAAAACTAATCAGATTCGGATTTAAAAAAAACAATAGTTTGACATAACTTATAGTAACACCAAGCCTTTAAATATATTTTTACTTACACATATGACCAAGCGTTATTTTGTGATTTATATATATCAGTCAATATAAAGAATGTATAAACTTAGGTTACCTCGACCTGCCTTTAGAAATTTTGGTTTGTTTTGAAAAAGTTATTTTAGTATTGTTCAACATTATACAAATTTATTCAATATTATATTTATTATACAAAGAAAAAGACAACATTTCTGTCTCTAACAGTTGGAGCTGAGAGTTTCAAAGTAGATGGAGATCCAAACAGCAACGGATGCACCTGGTATATTGCAACACCGGGTCCTCAATCCTGTAATATCTCCTTCTCACTTAACCCAGCTACTTACACAACAAACCTAACCAAGAATGGTATGGTGGTTTTGTGTAATACAATTTATATATTTGTGTAATACATTTATATATTTTGTTTTAAGGAGTCATTGTCATGAATGACGCAAATCAGATGCAAACATCACTTCCAACTTTTGTATTTCTTCGAAACAAGGTTTAAGTTTACATTACAATATATTCAATATGAACAATATTCAATATAAACAATTTATATAACTTTGTTTATCACAGCCAACCTTCAGTGACAATGGAGTCTACACATTAAGAATTAAGAACGACAAATTCGAAGTTGATTTTAATTTTAACATAACAGTTTTAAACATAACTGCACCTGTAAACAACCCACCACCCCCTAATAACTTGGGGGTTATTATTGGGGCAGCATGTGGTGGGGTGGTGTTACTTATACTTATAGTGGTGCTTGTTTACTGCATTGTAAGTAAACAACGAAATAAAACACCAAAAGGTAAGTTAATTTTTCAAATATATGTTAAACAACGTATTTGTTAAATGGCCGAAAACAGCTTTGTATGCTAGTGAGGTACTGGTAGTCTGGTACTGTTATAAAATTTTTTGCTTGACATTTTTTTCAAAGTTTCAATTTGAGCTGAAACGAGAAATTTCATTCTGACACAATTTTTCAGGTGTAACATCCCTTGATGAAAGAGGGTATGTATTGTTTTTTTTATGAAATTTTAAATTAATATATTTTACGAATCCTTATATAGTTTTTTACAAAACGTTTTTTTTTGCAGTGAAAATGGAGGCAATAATTCACATGGTGAGCATATGTAAGATGAATATATATCTTTAATGCATTTGCATATTTTAAATTGCAAGTTAAAATTGCGTTAAAAGTTAGAATTGCAAGTTTGAAATTTTAAAAAAGAATGTTATGTATGTATTTATACACAAGGCTTTGGAATGAGTAACGGTTAACCAAGTTTTTTAAACACTTTACAAATCTCTTTAGGTATTTTGAATTTTCCTAACAAAATTATTGAAACCACACAGTGACATTTTCAAACAGCAAATTTAACAGTTTTGGTCGGAGTGTACCAAACTTAATCACTAAATTGTAGGTGTGTACATGACTTCATTACCAAAGTCTATAGCAGCGGTACCCAAACTTTTGTTGTTGGCGGCGCCTTTTGTAAACTTTTTAAACCGTGCGGCTCACTCATAAAGCCAAAATTTTCAAACTGCAAGTATTGTATATCCAGACTAGTACGCACTTTGATAACCATTCAAATTCTTCAAAACACTGAAGTGATGAACAGTCAATCAATGCAAAGCAGTTATTTGACAAACCATTATTTGAAAACAATGCAACGTTAGTCAGCAAATAGTGGCAGTTAACACCGAACAATGGATTTGTAACGAATACTTTATGGGGCTGCACACCAGGCTAATACATCTCCAACTAACACATGTACTGTAATTTTTTGTGAGAAAACAATATAATAAATGTAGCAACTTCCGGGGCGCCTCGCGGCTCCCCAGGACGCCGCGGCGCCCAGTTTGGGAACCGCTGGTCTATAGAATCATAGAATAAACTCTTTACAATGTTTAAAAACGCTGCTGCAACAGTTGTGTAATGTTGTTATTTACTGTTGGTTCGCTAGTGAACTTAACAAAACACTGCAGTTAACAGCCGAGTCAACAATGTTAATCTACAGTCCTAACATAATGTGCCAATTTTAATTTTCCTCGTAATTATTATTATCCTAATCACACAGACAGGGAAGAGGTGGACAATCCACTCTATGCTACATCAGGTTTAAACAATGCACAGGGTAGGTTGTCTCTTTGTTGCATATCACTCAATATAATAAGTTGATCTCTTCCTGTTTTTAGTCATTACTCATGCAGTCATATTGATGTCATAACTCTATATGGTGCTATTAATACCACTATGTTATTTTTCCCTGCTTAACGTAAATAGTAAAATAAAAATTCTTGACCAAATTGATTTAAATAAGTCTGTTGAATGGTTGTATATAAATTATGTATAATTTTTAATATTTAAGTTTTCTGTATGCAGTAAATTAATCATCTTTTCTTAAATTTCCAAATGTAATAAACTTAAGATAACATAGATATAAAATAACTAAAAAATAAGTCATATTTCTAATTGAACATTCTTGCCAAATGAATACAACAGTGGTAAATCCAATTAAAAAAGAATGTAAATTGAATAAATAATAAACATTGAGCAGTATGTACCTACAATCATGAAATTATATGCACATATTAAATCTCATTAGAAAACTTGTATCATAAAATTGAAAATCCAATTGTTTTTCAATGATTTATCATGAAAACTTCTTCCTCTTTAATAATCAGTCATAACGATGATTGTTTTTTTAAATAATCGACGTTTTTTACAGGCAGTGGTCATGATAATCCTTCATTTATTAATGGTGCAGGTTAGTGTTTTATGTTTTGTTTGAGTGCTCCATTAAATATTCAGATTTTCTTAGATAAATTGTTAAAGGTCCTGTTGAATATACCTCTTGTTAAGTTGTTTTATTGCGAAATTTCCGTTGCTGTGTTTGATGTAAAATCACTTTCTTTTTTGTTCCTTTGTTGTGTGCTTAGCAACAGATGATACAACCAGCAACAAGTGAAACTCCTGTCTTGCTTTTTTAATACCACACACTTGATTTATTTTACATTTTTTTACTTTAATAAAATAGTAACATAAAATTGATCACTTATCGGTTTCACACCAAAAAAATAGTAAGGACGCATTGTGAAATATGGAAGTATTTTTTTGGTAATTTTATCAAACGACTTAGTGCATACAAAGTACATTTATATAACTTTAGTGATATAAACTTAAACTGTTTAACTTCTAACCAAGCTGCTACCGGTGCTTTATCTTTAGATGTTGATGAGCAGAATAATCAAGTTAACAAAAGCAAAAAGAAAAGTACGAAAAATAACTTTTTTTTCTTTGTAGCATTTGATGCTTACAATAGACTAGTAGTGAAATAAGAACACAAAAATGCTGTAGATAAAAAGGTTTAAAGTAAACCAAGGCACTAGTTAGCCCTTTGTGTGCCGCCGCAAGACATTTATCTGTTTAATGCAGGTAATATATGGATTAATCAAAAACTAAAGCGATGTACTCTGTAAAACTGCAAAAAGGTTCTTGTTGGTTAATTGCTTTATCAACTATGTATCAAATTGTTGCAGAAAAATCAAATAAAGAGGAAAAAGTGAACCCACTTTATGTACCATCCGACCAACCAGATCAAATAGAAGGGGCTTATGCTGAGGTTGATAAGAAAAAGAAATCCAACAAAGGTTACTTTTGTTTGATCTTTATTGAAATACATATTTGTTTTGTACTCGCGTACTGTTGTAACCATCAATAGTTAACCACTGTAATTATGCTTCCCTACCTTTTTTTTGCGAATATTTGTGTCCATGGATTTTGATGTATGATTCTAACTACGTAAACAAACTTTCAGAAACATCTATAAAAGAAGAAAAAGTGAATCCACTTTATGCACCATCTGACCAGCCAGATCAAATACAAAGTGCCTATGCTGAAGTTAATAAGAAGAAAAAGAAATCTGGTATGTAAATTGTGGAACAACAAAATAACATTACATTGGTAGAAAAGTAACAACAAAAGTTTTAACTGGATTGTTTTAAATTGAACAATATAGTGGTGTTTGAAATATCTATAATTATTTTCTCTCATGCAGTTAACAAAAAAAAACTGCCAATAAAATAACAATAACAAATTTAAACATGAAAAGTCATCTAAATGGCTGTTATCATGATAATAAATTTTTTCTAAACGTTTTGATGGAACAGGCATATTAATAAAACCCATGCAAATTGCATTAAATATCATGGTAATTTTTATTTTTCTCTTTAACAGATCTTTAAATTAGCTGCTATAAAACAATGGATTTTGAAAATACTGCATGGATGTGTTACAATATTATTTTTCATTGTGAAATAAATCATTTAATACTTGTTTGTCCAAACTAAATTAGATATTCCTGTATTTTCTAGGCAAAAAGCCTGAGAAAGAAGAGAAAGTTAATCCGCTGTACGTTTTGTCTGATCAACCTGATAAAGTGGATGATGCTTATGCAGAAGTGGACAAAAAGAAGAAAAGTAAAAATTAACATTGTTACAAGTACCTAGTCTGTGGTAGATAAGTATATTGGATATATTTTTGAATAATTAATTAATGACAGTTTTTCCATACCACTATATACATTACAGTAGGTTTTTATTTGTCAATGTTATTACTTTCTTCCTTTTTCCCAACCACAGATATAAACATACGTTTCCTTATATATTATGTTTTAGGTAAAAAATCGAACAAAGAGGAAAAAGTGAACCCACTTTATGTACCATCCGACCAACCAGATCAATTAGAAGGGGCTTATGCTGAGGTTGATAAGAAAAAGAAATCCGTCAAAGGTGACTTTTGGTTTATCGTTATTGAAATACCTCATTTGATCACTACTACATACTGCTATAACCATCATCACCCTACCACTGTATTTATATTGGTTGCTTTTATTACTGACAATATTATTGTATTTAGCAGCTTAATTCAGAATGATTTGTTAGGATCAAAATTAAAATCATATTGTAAGTATTAAAGCCTCTTGATGGGAAATAGTTTTTTATATCTATTTTTAGGGGCAAAAAGAAAAAGAAAATAGGTATTATGCATATTGGTTATAGCGGTTTGTACACTTAGTCACTCTACATATTCTCGAATGTAGAAAAAATCCTGATGAAGTTATTGGACATGATAAAACGTTCATAAAAAATGACAACCAGTGTAAATTTGAATGGAAATTTACAGTTTTTAAAAAAATACTATTGACTATAAAATATTACATTTTTTTCTAATTGTAAATAAATTGTCATCTTTTATCCAGACTTTTTCTTGCAATGCACAACAATAAAGGTTTATTTACTTTGTTATAATTTGTAAAAAAGTTTTGTTTGTACTTTTCGGCAAAAACAAACAACAAATATAGTATTAGTTCTATAACAATGATTTAAATACCATCACAGTGCCCACACCGGAAAATTCTACAACATACAGTGAAGTTAAAAAAAAGAATAAAAGTCCAGCTTCCCCAACCATACCAAATGATGGTAAGTTTTATATTGGTACACATTGGTGGACTTGAAAATGTTCCCAAGTTAAATATTAACCATACAAGATACTGTGTAGTAAATCATAGTTGTAATTTACTGTGGTTAACAACATCAAACAAAATTATTCCTTACAAGCTGTAATTAACAGTTTGTCGTAATGATAGGATTTTTATTGAGACAAATATGGTCATTTTAGCTTGAGTTACTATATAATAATAGAATGTGTTATGATGTCATAACTGTGACCATTATTCAACCTGCTTATACTGTAATACAATGCATGATGTCATAACTATTTGTTTTGTTTTCAGCTGATCCATATTCTGAGGCGACTGGTCCAGGCAACCAGGGGGTAATATGATTATTTATTCTTTTAAGTTTTCCGTTTAAGTAAATAGATTATCTGATAAACCTGTACTTAATAAACCCATTTTAATGACGTAAACTATTTTAAAAATTTAAATTTAACTATTTTATCTTTATCTGCAGTGATACCTACATATACCAGTGAGTAAGTGTAAGTGTATACAATGCCTGTAACACCTTTTTGTTTTAAATCCTTTTAGTTTCCTTGTTTGGTGAAGTTTCCCTACGATATATCGTGTAGTGTTTTATATTTTCCGGAATGTCGTAATTTCCTTTTGTTGTTAAGCCTGTTACTCATATTTAGTGTCAGATGTCATCCTGAGTCCAAGCAGTTGAATGAACTTTCAATTCATAACAAATTGTGGGTTCAGTTAACTATGATTATCGGCTACTTTATTATGATTAATGCTCACTTTATGATTAATACTCAGTATACAAGTACAACCCATGTTCTGTTAGACTATCAGGAAGTTTTGATTACTAAACCCACCACATCTTATATTTTCATATCAATGACATCTAATCATTTTCAAATCTGTCTACACTAGCTGACCACAAATGACAAAAAGTTTCCGATTGCATTTTGAAATGTAACATTATTTTTCTTTAACTGTGGTTAAGTCACTAAATTTTTTTCTTTTGTTTGTTTTGTTTGTTAATTTAAAAGGGTTTTTGCATGTTTTTTCTACACATATTATGTTAACTGGTAAATTATTATATACATACTATTTTAGTAAACTAATAACATTATTATTATGAACTTTCCGGTAGTGGGTTGTTATCTTAAGAATAAACAGAATTTATGCTTGTAAGTAATCGATAACACTAAGGCCATATTAGTCAAAATAGGGTACACTGTCCTGGAAAATATAATTAAAGCTTTGATTATTTACATCTTCATTGCTTATACAAGAAACACAACATTTAACTATTCCTAGCTGAATCTTATTGCTGGTATTATTAACATATATTTTACATCACAACAGGAATCTGATGCACTTCAAAATGAATTGAAACCTTCTTTAAAGCCAAAACCTCTTGTCCCTCTAAAACCAAAACTTAAAACAAATGGCAAAGTTACAAACTAAAGATTTTTTATTTATAAATATATGTTTTTATCCTATTTAATTTTTATCTTTTATCCTCTTTTTCCATTTGCGGCATTTTAATCCTGTCATTTTTGCTGTATCCTTATGCATGTAGAATTTAATTATATTGATTTTTGTTTTTTTAATATTTCTGCTAACTTTTCAAAAGAAATCATCGATTATGTCGATTGTTAAACATATTCCATTATTTCAGTATTTGTTTATCATAAATCCATTAGTTATATTAAATATTTGTTTCACTTTTTGTACCCATTTTAACTGTGCAACGCCTTTTTAAAGATATCAACGTTTTAATTTCTCAATATCTTGCCACAATTAATTAAATAAAATGAAACTCCATTCATATTATTCAATCATTCAAATGTATTATCATTTCCTGTTGCTAATTTCTTCCAACATATAACTTCCAATGCACTTAATGTACTACATGTCAACTTGATAAACACTTCAAGAATGTATTTTTTGTTTGTATTAATCTTGCATAAAGTGAAATTATTATAACCATCTATCGCAATTTGAATCATATCAGTAATTGTTCTCCCACTGTGTCATATTATGCAGGCATTTTTAACATCTACTCAATAATATCTAAATGATTTTTATGCACAACGAAAGGAATTAGATTGTTTTTCTAATTTGGATATTTGTACTTATAACTTACATATATAACACAACATGCTTCTGAAGCTGCAATGTATTGAAATGTTCTGGGGTTTTATCAGTCTTTATATCTTATGATCTTATTAAAATGAAACTTATTTATATTTTTCAAACATACAAATGTATTCTTGTTAACATTTGCCACTGCGTATCCAATACAATAAATCATAATGCAACTCATTTACAACATTTCAATTCATAAGGCCGTGACGTTGTATAAATCACTAGACGGAAAACTCTCAAGGAATGTATTTGTATTCAATTTTAATAATGAGACTTGTAACCCTCCATTGCAAGTTAAAGTTTCAACTAGCTTTTCCAGTGTGTCTTAATATGCAGATATTAGCGAAGTGTATCTAATAAATCTTAATAGTCTCTGGAACACACAAAGGAAGTATGTAGACTACTATTGACGTCATAATGTAACATCCGCACAAGTCTATTCTTGGACAGAGATAAAATTCCGTTGATTAATGTAAAACTTTTGGGACTTTCATTTTGATGTTACTTTTTTGGATTAACAGCTGGGTTAATGTTATGTTATTGCTTAGTACGCAGAGTCCAATAAAAAAAATTTTTATTGCCTGAAATAAACACTATTTACGTTTTATAGTAAAGATTTGATAGATATTGAGAATTTTATTATAAAGTTGTTAAAATTGCGATAAAATCCTACCGTAGACGGTGTTCATGTTTTAGCTAATATACCATGTAAATGGCATATCGAATTAATATTCAATACGTATACAATTGTGGTACTGGAGTTCGGGTTATCCACCATAGTTTTACGTGTATTTGCGCGTGACGTTAGGTAAAATACCGAGTTTATTACTCTAAGACACCGAGTTTATTACTCTAGTGCGTTATCTAGTGGCAACTGATGATACTTTGTTTCTAAACTTTTAGTTACGAGTCAACTGTAATATTCTAGATATGCCTTGACACAAATTATATATTTAATATAATATATTTAATAGAACATTAATAAATTGCAAAAAAACATAGGTAAGTGGAATAAACATTCATTCCCGGAGACTGGAAACAATAGATCACTAGCACGGCCAAAATTCAAATTATTTATATATACAGTCGGGGTATTGGATCTGTTGCAATGTGTTGTAATATGTAGAAAACATAACAGTTTATGTCCAACACATTAATATACTAGGTTCAGATAGCGTAAGCCAACTATATAAATAAAACACACAATACTGTCCGACCGAGTACCTTGATCAAGGAAGTTAAGGGACATTACGTGAAGCCACTGGGTTTAATGGGTTATATTTTTTTAATCATAAACAATCTAATGCAATAGCCCGATGGTGGGCATGAGGTAATCTGACCCGTGTGAGAACGCTTCCTTACTTAATCGGGAGGTAATCTGACGTTTGTCCGTTTTATAACCCCCCTCTGAGTTTTCGTATTTACTGGGTTAACATAAATATCCATTTCTAATACCTTTGTGTCAATTCTTTTTTCATTCACTTGAGGTTCCAAGGAGCGACGAATAAATGATACTTGGCGATCCAATGAGCAATGATCACTAGGCTGAATTACTTTTAAATTTAAATTTGAATACTGTCGTCTCAAAGAATAAATTTGTGTGAAAAAATGTATATAAATATAAATACATTACAAAACAATCCGCTAACTATGATTATTCCTTAACATGGTATATCTGTGTCTCCTCTTTTTTTGGTCGAACCACTGTTGTTTCAAAACGTAATAAAGAGTTTGCAGTCATATCTTCCCACATGTTTCCAACAGGAAATGATGTGGTACAGGTTGGTTAGGCCTATATAAGCACAGTTAAAGGCATGGATATTTAAATGGGAAAATGGAAATTTGATCCGTCATTTGAAATCTCTTGGTCTTCTTGAGGTGATCTATCTCATAATAATATAAGCAATTGAACTTTAATATCTGTTTCCTAACAGTGCATTTATAAACACTCTTTTATAATTGTCAAAACACACAGACACAACCTGACAAATACCTGAAATACGTCAATGATTAAGTACAACATTGTAAAACTACGCATGACGGATTAAAAAAGCGATGTCCAAAGTAATAATGAGCTGCCACATTCAATAGGTTCAATCATTTACACAAATAGTTGTTTGCCGTACAAAGTTATTATATTGCAAGGATCACCGCATGTCGATAATAGGATCGTGTCAGGTATTCAAGTATGAGCTATTAATGTGTGGTATAATTGTTATGGCTTAATGATACTTTATGTGTGAGACCTCTGGCTCACATCAACGAATTTGTATGTTAAACCCACTTATCACTTGTCATTATAAACGTTCCGTTCTCACACCAAACGAGTATAGTTAACACGAGACGGCGCTGTTAATCAAGTAGACTAACACTTATGTTCTTCTTATGGATGCAGCGTATGGTCATGTGGCCGAATGGTTAACGAGTCATCAAAACAAAAACAGTCCAGATCACAATTAAAAAAAACAGATTACAATAAAAAACGTCCTTTGTGACGAATCCACCATCGGTTCGAAACTTGACCCGAAAAAAAGCCTTGTAGATGCAGCATCAATGCTTTGTTGGAACCTAAAGGGTTGCGGAATCGAATCAAGTGTGGCGGATAGTGGATCATTTGCTTACGCACGGAAATCGTCTTAACCCTGTGGAAAAAGGTTTGTAATAAATAGAATATTTGGTTTAAGATTTTGTAATCATTGCCCGTGTGATAACACCATGTGCCCTTTTCCATTCACTGGATTAAAATATATCTACCCTTTTCTTTATTTTCAAGTACAACAACAATAATCCCTTAAAACGAATAAACAAAAGTTGTTAATATATATTTCAAATTATTTGTTTTAATTGGTAAAATGGTTGATAAACATGTGTTATCTTACTTGTTAGCTCAACCACCACCATTTGTAACACATGTTAAATGTACGTAATTTATTCAAGCAAGCAAGATCTCCAACCACAATTCGTAAATTTTGTATGGTTGTATATATTTTGCATTACCGGATTAGACTAATTACTGTAATATAGATTTAAGTTGTTTTGAGTCTGTCGGGAAATTGCCTAGGGATAATTACCCGAAATGCATTCGCACATTTAATTCATAATATTTTAAATCTCGGTAAAAGTTCATTTTAAAGAGGGCATTAAAAAATAGAAACAATGTTTGGGTCCGTTTTTTTGGGTACCTTTTGGTAAAAGAGAAAAATTTACTCCAAATTTAAATGGAAGTACTGGAGGTACGTAACAAATTTGGAAATTAATGTAAAATAAAAATAATCCAATTAGTCCGGGAACGGTAGCGCCTATCCTTTTGCATGCAATAAAGTTTATATCATTACAATATACTATTATTAAGGGTATTAAGATTAAAACTTTCCACATAATAACATAGTTTAAATGTACACGATATCATTTTTGTACATAGTTCCACCGAAGTTCCCGTCAAAACCAAAATCCTAAAAAGAAAAACACTACATTAAATTGCGATTGGACAATTAGCTTTACATTTAAATGAAATATATAAAAGTACAAAAAGGGTAAATGATATCACCAAATACGAATTTTCAGTCATATTTGTGGAGAATCAGGTTCTTTTGTGGTTGTTTTGCGTGCTTATAGCTGTAGCACTGAACCTGACCTGAATTCTCCAACTAATGAGAATCCGAATTGACTCCGTCTCGGAAGGTTTCTGAATTGCATCTTATAAGCTGATACAGTAAAACACATACACTTTAACTGGTTGCCTGAACATGCTCGGAACCGCGCCCGAGCAGGCGATTTATTTTCGGTCTTTATTCTAAAGGAGGCGTTCAACCAATTATTCTCCCTATCTCTCCAATGCAAACTGACCTCACAAAAACGACTGTCACTCAAAATCCTGACATAGGAAGTCTTAGATTTTTTCACAATTTAAAATTGAAGCTTGGATCTGCAACCTAAACTCAAAACCCTACAAAATTTTGTTTAAAAATTTTGAGCCCATACCCCCTCGTACATCGGCACCTTTTTTTCCAACAAACAGCTAGCAGATGCACAATCAACACCTTTATTTTACAAAGCACTTGTAAGATATCTCGACCCATTAATGTTTTATTGATGTCTATGATAAATCATAAATTGCATCACAACCAAATTACGTCACAATGGGAGTTTGTGTTACAATATCTATACCCGACAGGGTTGCCATTTGGCCTTTTTCACGGCCAAATATCAGAAATTTGGCCGTACCAAAATCGTCCTGGACGCAAAAAAAATAGTTTGGCCGTGCGGAAAAATCTGGCCGAATTTGGCCGTATAAGCATATTGTCAAGTTTTTGGCCGAAGCGTCATATTATTTTTACGCTAAAGTAGAAAAAAGGCAAAAAGAGAGACAGAAAATGAAAATAAATTAATATCAACTGTCTCATTCACAAATCACAAAGCTGATTATGACGTTTTAAAATAAAATAATAACGGTAGGCATTCCTATATAGTAGTTGAACGGGTTTAACAAATCTGGAAGGAATTAAAATTATACAACTTTTCAACAAATAAAGAGATAAATAGCCCAATTGGCTAAATTAAATAGTTTATTTTGCACTTGATACGAATTGGCCGAATTTTGGCCGTAAAGCAAAAACAGTTTGGCCGTAAAGCGTACTTTGCGTCTGGCAACCCTGATACCCGACCGCGTGTTAGAAAATGCTTCCTTTTTGATTTAGTCACCGTACAGTCGGCAGCACAGTAATTTATCTGATACCGTGTATTTTCCGTTCCGATTCTAAAGCCAAAGTTTGGTGAGTGTAATTGTTTACTATTTCATACGTACACCCGTCAATTATTGATTTTGGTCTCTTTATTTTTTAATTTACAGAAAACCGTATCATCCCCGTACCCCTGCGTATCATCCCTCCGTATCATCCCCGTATCTCCGTCCATATCATCCCCATATCGTCCCTGCCCCCTCCGTTCCACATCTGTAACCGTTGAACTCTGATTCGCCAATTATAATTCGAGGACACAAACTGTCTGTTCTTTTATTCGATACGAGTTATTTTCAAACCAAAGCAACCCCGTTACTCCACCCGCGGAAGTAACATCGTTTTCAAACTGAGCAAACTGATCAAACCCATCGTAACCGTACCTCTCGACCATGGATAACCAACCAGAACACCGCGTAGAACAATGGCTGGACAACATTGAAGAAGCCAAGCAGCCAGGCATTGAAGAAGCCAAGCAGATACCAGCACCACCTAATTTAACCACACCACTCGATGAAAAGCACGAATCAGTAAGTGTTGTAAGCACTACAAGCTCGATGCGCAGCTTTAAGCTAAAAGATAGCAAGGTTAAGCTTGAACTTGCTAGGCTTGCGCGACAACAAGACTTAGAGAGAAAAGAAGAAAGCAAGCTGCTCGCTGAAACAGAGGAACATAAAAGAAAACTGCTCGCTGAAACAGAGGAACGTAAAAGGAAACTTGCTGAAAGAGAGAGAAAATTACAAGAGGAACTCACCGACCGTGAATCCCGGCGAAAACTAGAATTGGCTGAAGCTGAAGCTAGGGCATGGGAGGAGGCATCCCTTCCTGAGACCAGACACAAACGAAGTTCAAACCCGCCAATATGCTGGCTCAACGACACCGCTTCTAGAGCAGACTACATCCACTGAACAATCACGCAACGAGATATCACCGACCACAGCGCAGCTACCACAACGTTCGACCCTGTACGCCCCGCCCCGTTGTGCGCCCTAAGGACAGCGCTTTGTCACATCTTCCCTTAACCGAACGTCATTCGCCACCGTTTCCGTCCGACATCCGGGTGAACGACGAAAGAGAACACGTGACAACACAGCATCAGAACCGACCGTCCCGATATGCTGATCGCTTCCCAATGCGCAATCAACAACGACGTACACAGCTATCACCGACTCGTATCCGACGAGATTCACCACTCCGTCACGTAAATCACCAAGAGGTAGGTGAACGCTTTCTACCCAAACCAATTGTACAAAAATTTAATGGGAGATCCGATGGACTACTGGTCCTTCGTCAACCGATACCAGCTACATATTGCCGACAAAGTAGACTCATACGACCTAAAATTAGTATACCTACTCCAACATTGCACAGAGCCCGTCTGTGAGAAAATTAAGCATAACTCCGTAGATAATTACGAAAATGATGGCTACGAAACGGCCATGCAAGAATTATTCGAAAGATATGGCCAACCCCATATAATAGCACGACGGTGCGAGAGCTTGTTGCAGGAATTCCCGAGGGTGCCCGCAGATGACCCCGAAGCGCTGGAGAAATTGGCCGTTCTGCTCCGAAACTGCTGCGCGTCCCTGGAAAAGGCAAGGATAAAATCGACGGTAGACTCTGTTGGCTTCATTTCGACGCTGGTCAACAAGCTACCATTGGAACTGAGAAAGAAATGGATATCCAAGTCGCTGAGTATACAGGACAAAACAGGTGCGGTAGCCGTTTTTAAAGACTTTGCTAACTTCGTTAAAGAACAGAGTCGCGAAGCTAACTCTGTGTATGGAAAGTGTTTACTGCTAAAGTCCACAAATCCTGTAGTAACTACTACACGAAAACCGAAAGTGTCGGCTTATAACGTGAACGTGACTGCCGAATCTCCCACTGCTGCCGCTCCCACTCCGAAACCGTCCGGGCTGCAGTGCCCTGTTTGCAAGAAACCACACTTGATTGGCGCCTGCCGCGACTTCAAGGATAAATCGTACGAGCAACGTAAGCGCGTAACCCGGGAATGCGGCCTATGCTTTAAATGCCTAAAGGCAGGCCATTCCGTGCGAGAATGCCCACATAAAATCAAATGCAGTGTAGAAGGTTGCACCGGCAACTTCCACCACACCTTGCTCCATGACCCGAGATGGATCATCAGACCTGCAGATAGACTTGAGAGCAACACGACCGTTAAAGCATGCATGCACTCGCTTAGCGCTAAGAAAAACACCGTGGTATCGACTTCCGCATATTTAGACATTGTCCCCGTACGCGTTAGAAGCGGAGGCAAAGAGACGAGAGTGTACGCTCTTCTCGATTCCGGAGCGAACCGCACATTCTGTGACCACCGACTGGCTGATCAGTTACAAGCTACGCCGACTGGTCGCGCCGCGAACTTTGACCTGTGTACAATGACTACTTCCGAACCGATCAATGTTAAAACGACTTCCGTCTCGTTAACTGTTCTTCCGCTTGCTGGCGGCGAAGAGCTTAACCTGCCCGACGTTGCGCTCATTAAGGAAATTCCCGCTACACCGAGCAAGATTCCAGAGCCCAATAAACTGAACCGATATAAGTACCCTTCGTGGGAGTGGACCTGCCACCAAATTCCCGATGGGTGAAGTGATGCTACTGATCGGCAACGACAACGCAATGGCACACCGGTGTCTGGGAAAGTCGCTTCGCACCAAATCCACGCGAGACGCCTGACGCTATCCGGACCCCCCTAGGCTGGCTGTTAAAAGGACCGTCGCTGGACAGCTTGCCGAACGAAGAGGGTGCAGCCGGATTCTCACTTCAAGCCACAGCGGGCTCAGGAAATGACGAGGCGATAAAGGACTTACTCATCAATGACGTTGGTGATGTGTTCCCCTCCTTCGATACTGCTGCAACCGACGACGTGGAAACATTGATGTGCTGGCTTCGAAGCCACAAGGAGGCGTCGGAGTTTGGCATGAAGTACTCAAAAGAAGACGTCATGGCCTACGATATAATGACGCGCCGAATTGAAAGAGTTGAAGGCCACTACCAACTTCCGCTGCCATGGAAAGACGACAGCACCGTTTTACCGGATAGCCTGCCAATGGCAAGGAGCAGACTATCAAGTTTGAAGAAGCGACTGGCGAGAGATGTCGATTTTTCCGTAAAGTATACGAAATACATGACGATGATGTTGGACAATGGGTACGCAGAAGTAGTGCCAGAGGACGAAGTGAATACTACCAACAAGTTATGGTACCTCCCGCATCACCCTGTAATTAACCCAAAGAAACCAAGTAAGGTTCGTATCGTGTATGACTGTGCGGCGAAATGCGAAGGACAATCTATAAATGACAAGCTGATGAAGGGCCCTGATTTAGTGAACCCGCTGGTAGGGGTGTTGATGAGATTCCGCAGAGAACGCGTGGCTATCGTATCCGACATAGAAGCAATGTTTCATCAAGTTCTGGTTGCCCAAAAGGATCGTGACGCTCTGAGATTCTTGTGGTGGCCAGGAGGCGACCTGACCAAATCACCCGTTCCGCACCGCATGAAAGTGCACCTGTTTGGCGCCCGCTCGTCACCGTGCTGCGCAACTTTCTGCCTGCGCGAAACTGCCAGAGAATTTGGCAAGTTTTTTCATCCACGAGTGGCCGAAGTTGTAAAGAATAACTTTTATGTGGACGACTGCCTCGTAACCGCCGTTGATGATCAAGCCGGCATCCAACTGGTGAAGGATTTACGTAATCTACTTTCAATGGGTGGCTTTAAACTGACGAAGTGGCTATCCACTAGTGTCGCTGTGATGGAATCCGTTCCGGCCGATGATCGAGCAAAGGTAATGCAAGATATTCCGCTAGGAGGAGAGGTACATGAACGTGTTCTGGGAATCAATTGGTGCGTCCAAGACGACGAGTTTAAATTCGACATTACGATCCCGACAAAACCGCTGACACGACGAGGTATGCTTTCCGTTACCAATTCACTTTTTGATCCATTAGGCTTTGTTGCCCCCGTTGTATTGGAGGCCCGACTTATTTACAGAGATCTCTGCTTGATGAAAACCGACTGGGACGAGGAGGTCACTGGCACCGAGCTCGAGCGATGGAAAGCTTGGTGCAACAGCCTTAATGAACTGACCCGCATTAGAATTCCTCGGTGCTTCAAACCACAAGTCCGTCATCCGACCCCCGGAGTACAGCTCCATGTATTTGCAGACGCATCTACCGCCGCCCGTGGTTGCGTATGCTACCTTAGAACCACCTTCGAGGATGACAACACGACATGTTCGTTCGTGATGGGAAAGTCTCTTCTCTGCGATTCTGGTAAGCACACAATTCCTAGATTGGAGCTCGAAGCTGCACTTGACGCAGTAAAATTATCGCGAACCGTGAAAAGGGAACTCGGACTGGACGATTGCCCGTGTATCTACTGGACGGACTCGACAATTGTTCTACAAAGCCTTTTCTCTGACTGCAAGAACTTTCCGGTTTCTCTCTCGAAACCGCCTCTCTCAAATCGAAGCATACACAAGCGTGCACGACTGGAGACATGTTCCTACGAAACTGAACCCAGCTGATCAAGCGTCACGTGGAACGACGGCAGGGACCATGATGAAGACAGGAACGTGGCATTCCGGCCCTAAGTTTCTACACTGTCCCGCTAAAGACTGGCCTACTACGTTTCTACGGCCACAACCAACGGCGCAAATCTACCGACGTTTTGACCTGCCAAAACCCGAATCTGTATTTCTGACAGCTACCAACTGCTCACCCACGGACAAATTCATCCGTTATTTCTCGTCCCTGCATCGATTGAAGATAAGCACGTCCTGGATTCTCCGTTTTTGTGCTTACCTGAAGAACAAGGTAAAGAAGGACACTGCAAAAATTCCGACATCGCCGATTGTCGCCGAGGAGCTTCGATCTGCTGAGAGCGCCCTCGTGCGGTACGTACAACGTCGGGAGTTCCCCGATTGGATGCGCATGCAATCGATCCGACATCCGCCTTCTACGTCACCGATCTACAAACTGAACCCTATTCTCAATGATGGCATATTACGCGTTGGAGGTAGATTGGACAATGCACGTCTTGACTGCCAGCCACTTTGGTGGAGCTTGGGAACGATTGATCCGTTCCGTGAAATTTATTTTGCAGGCATTATTGCAGGGCAAGCCGCTCGATGATGACCTTCTACACACCCTGCTTGTTGAAGTGGAGGACATTGTCAATTCCAGACCGCTTACACAAGTACCGCTGGAGATCGGAGAAGACCTGCCGCTGACACCGAATCACCTTCTGAAAATCAACCCTACAATTACTCCGCCACCGACAGTGACACGTAGTACAGATTGCTACGCCCGACGACGCTACCGAGTTGTCCAGTATCTCGCTGACGAGTTCTGGAAACGCTGGATCCAAGAGTACCCTCGATCAATAATCTCTCGACAGAAATGGCACGAGCAAAAGGACAATGTTGCTGAAGGAGATGTTGTACTCCTTGTGGACAATTCCGCCCCTCGAGGACAATGGCCTCTAGGCCGCGTGAACAGCTTGTTTCATGACAAACATGGGATCGTTAGAAGCGTCGAAGTGAAGACTGCCGCTGGGCTAATGAAGCGGCCTATCGCAAAGCTTTGCGTGATCGTGAGCGAGCGAGAGAGGAGCGCCCCATGACCTGGCACGGCGTTACGCCTTATTGTATATATTGTGTATATTTTTTTGTTTTTTATTCTTCGTTAAAAATGTGCCTCGAATCTTTTCTTTGTGTAAAAAAATTGAAACTGCTTTGATGACGCATTTTTCCATTTTTGGCGGGGGAGGATATAAGATATCTCGACCCATTAATGTTTTATTGATGTCTATGATAAATCATAAATTGCATCACAACCAAATTACGTCACAATGGGAGTTTGTGTTACAATATCTATACCCGACCGCGTGTTAGAAAATGCTTCCTTTTTGATTTAGTCACCGTACAGTCGGCAGCACAGTAATTTATCTGATACCGTGTATTTTCCGTTCCGATTCTAAAGCCAAAGTTTGGTGAGTGTAATTGTTTACTATTTCATACGTACACCCGTCAATTATTGATTTTGGTCTCTTTATTTTTTAATTTACAGAAAACCGTATCATCCCCGTACCCCTGCGTATCATCCCTCCGTATCATCCCCGTATCTCCGTCCATATCATCCCCATATCGTCCCTGCCCCCTCCGTTCCACATCTGTAACCGTTGAACTCTGATCGCCAATTATAATTCGAGGACACAAACTGTCTGTTCTTTTATTCGATACGAGTTATTTTCAAACCAAAGCAACCCCGTTACTCCACCCGCGGAAGTAACAGCACTGCTCCACGATTACAAAACTTTACAGCTAAACGAGAACACCGGCGCGCAGCCTAGCACATGCTGCTTTCAACCAAACAAACATTGGGGAATCACCACCATTGTTACTCAGCAAAACACTCGTTTAAAAACAATGACTCGTGGAGGGTACCACTCGTCACATCCTGCCGTTCATAGAGGTCTTAATTGGTTATACGCCATCTTGGAAACGGTGACCGTTCCAGTTTGGTTTAAACTGTTCGAACTTACTAGTAGAGGTCATTCTGTAAGACTCCTGTCCAAATTTTAACCGTTTCTGTTGACTGCTTCGGCTATTACAGGCCTTCGACTGAAGGGTGGTCATTCTGTAGATTTCATTTGGCGACAGTGTCACTGGTGATGACTGAAACTCTTCGTACACATTAAAATTCACTGCTTGATGTTTCACAAGTTTCAGCACATTCTTTCACTGTAATTTGAAAGGTTTAAAGTTCATAACCAGGGTACAAATTGTTGTTTTTGAGTAAAAAAACACCACCCAATGTCACCTTTGAGCCTCGTGTGACCACATTTTGTCCCGCCTCCAGTTCTTTCACTAATGTTTGACAACCAAGAATGGTTAGGATTGGTAAGTTTTTTATATCTTCTGTATGCATAGGTGTCCAACAACACATCTAGGCCTTCACACCTGCCCAAAAATTAAAAAATATGAAAAAAAGGTACACATGTGGATACCAAGAGTAGTGCATTTTCCAGTCCGATATCACAAATCGGATTAACAGCCTGTATCGAAAGATGTGTCTGGTATTTATAAAAGCCATTCGAAGTTAAGTTCTTGAAAAAATATCCGAACGACCCTCTACCGGAGTGAAAATGACCAAAAATGAGGAAAAATGACTAATTAATTACTTTGCTAATTAGCATAAGTAATTAAGTGTTAGATTTTAGACAAACAGTTGACTAGTAACATTTATCCACACTCAAATTTCTATCAATTTAAAGATTTTGGCAAAAAATTCAAAATGGCCAGTTTTTCATTTAGGAGGCGTTCAACCAATTATTCTCCCTATCTCTCCAATGCAAACTGACCTCACAAAAACGACTGTCACTCAAAATCCTGACATAGGAAGTCTTAGATTTTTTCACAATTTAAAATTGAAGCTTGGATCTGCAACCTAAACTCAAAACCCTACAAAATTTTGTTTAAAAATTTTGAGCCCATACCCCCTCGTACATCGGCACCTTTTTTTCCAACAAACAGCTAGCAGATGCACAATCAACACCTTTATTTTACAAAGCACTGCTCCACGATTACAAAACTTTACAGCTAAACGAGAACACCGGCGCGCAGCCTAGCACATGCTGCTTTCAACCAAACAAACATTGGGGAATCACCACCATTGTTACTCAGCAAAACACTCGTTTAAAAACAATGACTCGTGGAGGGTACCACTCGTCACATCCTGCCGTTCATAGAGGTCTTAATTGGTTATACGCCATCTAAAACGCGTTTTCGATAACAATTCATGCAAAGACTTTATACACGAAACATCAGCTTGCAAAACATATGGCATGGGGATTATATCCCGTTGACACGCACAGGAAGTGAGGTACAAACGGGTTTTTAGAACAGACGCACGCAGCTGCATGCAATTATGACTTACTTAAAACGATTTAACTAAATTTAATATAATGTGCAACAAATATTACACAAGCCGCGAATTTCGCTACATATTGTTACGAAGTATTTAAATTAAACAACGCATTGCGACTTCGTATGTTTGGAAATGACACTATTACTTATTAAGTAGTATAACTAGGGCTGCAATGATACTTGTAAAAATAGTATAAACTAATCGCGTGTCACGAATTTTAAACTGGGGTCCACGGTCCTTTTTTGGGTCAGCGAAACAATTTTCTGCGATTGCAAATCATCTTCCAAAATCATCAACATGATGCTCCTGAGGAAAAAATAAAGAAATGTAAATATGTCAGAAAATATGAATATGACCAACATATTTAAAACTAATTTTAGCTTAATATCGCGCCCACCGTCGGGATACTAGCCAGCCACCAATTTCGAATCCATACAGCTTCGTCCAAAAAGCGATGCAGCAATCTACTAAGCTCTTCGTTCGAAATTGCTTCACGATGTCGATTTTTATTTTTACAATGTTAAGTTTAATCAATGTGTTTTGTGTGCTAATTATGAAAAAACCTAACGTAAACGTCACATTTATTAAACGGGGGGATAAAGTTCTTTAAATGTCCGAACAAAAGACTGTTTCTTAAACCAGTGCTGCTGCAGCCTAGTACGGAAACTCCCTTGTTGTATAGGTCGCGTTAGCCATTGCACTGGTTTTTATTGGATTCACCGAAGTGAGCAGCTAGCTAATCGGTTATGTTTTTGGTCAAGGCCTTTAACGGACAATGCCTTAACCCAGTGGATAAATGGGACAAAATGGAAGAAACGTGTGGATCATACACAACACACTTCAATACCTCCGGTAACCCGACGCTGGGCGCGAGGGAATCTGACGATTGCCCGTGTGTTAACCCCTTGATTTTCCCATATACGGGGATAAACATATCCCTGTCCCTCCATGGGTCAGACACAGATTCAGGCTATGGGCAGCGCAGTGAATGTAAGTGGACACGGGCGTGAATCACGTTCATGTTTCTGTAGGCAATTGTGTTGCCCTAACATCGCTGAAGCACCATTAAATCCCTCTGCCACCATAAAAGAAGCATTGAAACCCCGGAGGTCGTTCAGAGTATAAGGTCGAATAAAACTTTCGCGAGACAAGGACTTTCGACATCCTCAAAAACTCAATTAGCTGACTCTTGCCTATTTTTGGTAAAAAATAAGTTTCAATTCCACGCAAAATTTTTCGATTTCTACAAACCAAAAGATAATTTCGAGATAAACAAAATTGATATAAAAACTTTATATCTATTTTTAACCGACTTCCGGTAAATCCCCACAAACAAAACTCAAAAGCGAGCTTTAAATCGGTAAGCACTTAATGTACATCAAACTGAGGCTACAGCTGATCGACATTTGTGACGTCATACAGTAGCTTATGGGAACTCCTGATGTATTATGGGTAAATTTTTTCCTAGGAGAGAGTTGTTCATGCGAAACGACAAGTAACTTGTGGAAACACATGGTGTATTGTGGATTATATCTACCGGTATATATCTAGCGCGCTTCTGTATGAAGATGTTAAAACATTTCGATATGTGATGGGTGCTAAACCAAATGCTGGGTATTCAGTGGTGTGCTTAGTCTATGCACTGCACACACTATTTATTCTATGAAACTGCACACACTATTTGCGTGAAAACTAACTCTAAGCCTGAACCCCAACCCTAACGCTAATCTCTACCTGAACACCAATCCTAACCCAATCAGTCAACCATGGGGTTATTGTGCATTGGTATTGATATAATACCGGTATTAAATTTGCGGTAGCCTACCTCTAAATACTACAGGATCGCTTGGATTGCATGGATCGCTTACTATACTTCGTAATTACAAAAGCTATAATATTAATGTTAGGGTTGGGGTTAAAGTTAGTTCATGGGGTTGAGATTAGTGTTAGGGAGAGGGTGAGAATTACTTTCCATAGCAATCTAAGTGAATCAATCGCTCCAAGCGATCGCGTAGTATTTAGAGGCACCCTTTAATTTGTGAATTTTCTGGATATTGATCAAGGAGATGCGATTTTAAAATCATCTTTGCCGATATACAGTTTGAAAAGAAGAGAATCGGCCTAAAAAAAGAAAAAAAGATTTAAAAAAATTACCCATAATACATCAGGAGTTCCCATAAGCTACTGTATGACGTCACAAATGTCGATCAGCTGTAGCCTCAGTTTGATGTACATTAAGTGCTTACCCTTTAAATCAAAGCAATCAGTATCAGTCTACTTAACACTTTATATGCGTAAAAGGAGTAATTCAATTGAATTGAAAATTATGAATTGTTAGCAATATGAAATTAATGTGCAGCAGACGATGTGAGTATTTAAAACCAATATTTAAAAAGCATATATTACAGGGAAACTAGAACTAATAATTAAAATAAACTAACGCTTTTCTCCATTTTCTGTGCCAATATACTGGAAAAAGTTTTGTGAGTATGTAACGGGTATTTAGGCTTAGAGATTTAAAAAAAGTCTGAAATCTGATGTATGTACACAAATCTGACATAAATACATTTTTTAACTGCACTTAAAAAATAAGTTTGGTTTGGTAACTCAGGGACCCTTTAGTTTATGCTAAAAGAAATAGCACAAAAGCAGGCGAATTTTAAAACTTTTTTGGAATTTTTTAAGAAGTCGGGTTAAAACTTCTTTTTTAACAGTTGGGTTAAATCTTTCTGGAATTTTAGATAAAAGGGTGTGATGTATGCGTATCTGACAAGTATACATACTGTTTAATGAACATGAATAACGAGATTGGTTTGTTACCTTAGGGACCTATTCGTTTTCTGCGTGCAAACTACATACTCTTAATTTTCTATATGTCAGCTGTATTGTTTTATTTTGTTTTCAGCAGAACAGGGGAAACTAAAAGGAGGTAAAGCAAGTAAAGGCTGGGAAATTGCACACCAAAATAAAAATTAGGGGGTTAAGGTTAGATTTGGGGGTGGAGTTAAAGTTAAATGTTAATCCTGGGTTTGAGATTAGTGTTTAGGGCAGGGTTAGAATATTTTTTTTTTTATAATTTTAATAAGCAGTTTTTCTACTTTCTTTCACATCTATTTCCTCCTCTAAGGATTTCTCCGGAACAGTTATTTGTGTAAACTGTGTTTGATGCATTTGGTGAAGAATGTTTTTTTACACAAGATCTACTGATGTACCAAAGTGTCTGACATTGACATTAATTAAATGTTTCCTATGCTTTCTCGGTAAGTTTAAATTTTTATTATTAACCATTGTACGTAAACCTATGTAACGGTCGTTTGTAAAAAGTTTATTTTTTTTGTATAAGCATTATCCAACCAGACATTAGTACAGTTATATTTTTAAACGCTGATTGCAGGACATTCGTTTGATATAGATCTTAATATTTTCCATAGCATTTATTTGTTTTTTTGATGAATAAATGCTATTGTTTGCTGAAAGTATTTTTTCAGCCATATTAAAACTATTGGGCAAAAGGAAAAACTTTGTTTTTGTTTGCCGAGTGTAATGATCATAGACTTTTGACTTGTGAACAAGTTACTGAAAGATACTAAAAGTATTGCTATGTTACAAGTAAATTAGTTTATAAAATCAGTCTAACTTTATTGTTATTTAAAAGTGCATGTGCTATCACACAATGAGTTTAATTTTTGGGGGGAAAATGCGAAGCAAAACAAAAGTTTGACGTCATCTATTACTAACTG
>CH003197.1:36586-47072 GCA_000149265.1 Ciona savignyi
TTTCAAGTTATTTCATTATGCCATTCCTTTAGAAGTTGACAAAATTTATTTATGAATAAAGTGTTGATTTAGTGTGGGCGGTGCCAAAAATAATAGCAAAGATGATTCAATCATCTGATAAATGCATTAGTTTATCCATAACTGTACATTGTATACGTTTAGTGCAACAATACGACAGGTATAAATTTATCACCAATATTCTTTTACTATTGGGTTTATATTATTATTACAATTTATCTAGTGTTTGTAGACATTGATACAAATTGCATAGGCACTAAGTATGTTATAATATATGAGTAAACATGCGAAATAAAAATTTATTTAAGGTATCTGGTTGATCATTAAAATATAGAATCACAAAGCTTCTTTCCACTCATTCACATTGTCCAACATGATTAATGATTTAACTTAAGTTAACATATAGTTCTTGATTTAAAAATATAAATTAAACCATAAAGCACGTCCAACACGAAGACATAGAAATTGAAAAAACATATTATCGCTTCACTATTAAACTTTATGTGCATTGAATAATTCTTGGGTGGCACAAGAATTAAAAACAAAAAAGTTATGCAAAGTAAATGGCCACAGCTAGGTGGTTAATAACAAGTAATTAATGTTATTTTCTGGCTGTTAATACATAGTTTACATTATTACACATAATGCACATTTTTTCTTTTTGCGCAAAATCTTCATTGCGATACCGTACAATTCTTTTATGTCTAATTGGGTAGAAAAATATCCTTTTTTTGTATACAGCTGTTAAGTAGGCCTACATTTAAAGTAATTAAGATACATATAAAGTTAAAAATGTAGTATTTTCTAGGGGAAATATACAATGCATTCATGCAAAGAAGTTTTTAATCCTTTACTATATGTTATAACTCGTGCTTGCCTATTTTAGAAATTTGTCTGCTAAACTGCACTTAAAAAAGTTCTCACTTAAAAGAAACCCCCTAAATTATATTTTGCTCCTGGATTTTAATTCTCAGTGCAATGCGATAGGGCATAACATGTCGCATTGCACTGAGAATAAGGCATAACATGTATTTACTTTATTTTAAAGCAATGGTGTCTAAACCTTGTATTCACTGAGTTTGGGCGATGCTGCTAATTGTCTTGTCTAATAACTCAGCCATCTTGCCAGTGGCTAGTTTTAATTTTTAATATTATTAACTATACATATAACTGATTTGTAGGTAACATCGATTCAAATGCGACTTTAATAAAACTACCAACCAACCAAGCAACCATTGCAACTGAAGTTACTGGCCTTGAAATAAATTCTGGAGATATTTCGAGTCCAAGTTCATGTGCATGGACAATTTTTCCAAATTTTACCGGGGGGTTTCAGTTTTATCAATCATCATTTGGTGGATGCAAACCATCCACAGAAGCTGATTATAGCGCATCTTGCTCTAAATCCTCTGGTGTGGTTTCTTCAAATCTCACTTTTCTGACACCATTAACAAGAAATGTCAGTGTTGTGATGGAATGCTCACCATTACCGACTTATAATTTACAAGTCATTGTCAGAGGTATGTGAATAAAACATTCACAAGTAATGTCAAAGTTTAAATGCAATGTAAACCATTCCAGTCTTATTAACTCATCTTTCATTGTAAAAGGTATGTGAATAAAATTTTAAATGTTGATTTTTTTTAATGATAAAATATTTTTATGGACCCTCTTACCCAAAAAAACACATAATTTTTAAAGGTATTTTTCTAAAACACTTTAACAGTACCGGTACTTTACTTTTTTTATTTAGTGCCTGTTGTGATCTCAAATATTTTCTAAATAAGGATTTTATTACAAACTAAGTCAAAAATGTTATAACTTTTTCCAGTTGCATTGTGTGCCTATCATATGATGTATTGGCGTGGCACACAACCAACACATATATCTAGGAGCAATTGGAACTCAGTGATCCAGAAGCTGCCATTCCAAAGAAAATATTTTAGCTACTTTGCCAAAAAAACTTACTTTTGTAAACATTTTCATTCTTAGATGACTGTGCTGATGCATTGACTAAATATAGCCAACAAAATTAAAATTATGTTTGAATATAACATATGTGCTTCTTGCTTTCAATTTTTTTTCATTTCAATAAAATGATTGTAGCATAAGGTATCTTCTTGATTTTTTCAAAGCATTATTTTTAAGCACTGTTTACTGTCTGGTACATTTTTAAGATCTCTCTAAGATAAAAGAAAAGGTGTTTACTAGATTTCAATTTCTTGTATCAAAAATAAGTTGTGGAGAAATGCCTGTGGTGCAAATGGGTAAAAAATGGAAATATTGGTGATACACACAATTAATAATTTATATGGGCAGGCCTTGTTGCATTTAAATCACAAAAGAGTTATCAACAAATATCTTATTCTACAGTATTAAAATAAATTCAAATGGAAATATAATGGTTTTTTTAAATATTTATGGTTTTCATAAATATATTTAAATATCTATGGTAAACCATAAGATAAACTTGCCAATTAAGGGTCGAGTTATAGCGGGCTGTATACGTATTAGAATAATAACCACATTTAAGGTGAAATTAATTTAATTGATCTACCTGGATTAGAACCAATTTACAAAATTGAAGTAACCTGATCATCCTTAAATTGGGATATAAATAAGTAAAAGGGTTAATTTGCGGTCCATGTGTAATTTAATAATTTGGATTAACTTTAGTAGGTTGGATAAAGGCTGTAATACATTGTACACACTCAAATCATATTCATATTGACTAACAATAGGGCTTTTAAGCAATAATTTTGTGTAAAATAACCTAGAAACAAAAGATTTATTCATTATAAAGCAGTTACAAGAATTATAGAGACAATACATGTTTTGTTGTTTAATATAGATACAGCACATATATTTTTATTGTATATTTTGACAACAGGGACAGCTTTTTCCTCATGTGTACCTGTACCCTTATAAACTTTAAGGTCGAAATGCCACATTTTTTTAAACCATTTTCAGTGTTTGTGTGACCTCCTGCTTGCTTAGTGCATTTTTTATATTGATCTTAATCAATCCGGATCGGACACTATTAAACCTACACATCTATTTGATTAAATTTTTCGGAATGTCAACTCAGCATATCAGGATGTGTGATGTAACAATAAAGTTTTCCGGTTGTGGTTTACAATTTGTTCAGTTTTTATCACCAATTATTTAGTTTAAACTAACTGTTGGGTTAAAAATTGTTAAAAAGACCGCGAATTGTAAAGGATCGAAATGGATCCATGTTGTGACAAATCTGTTATGATGGACAAATCTGTATAACTGAACTTGTAAATGTCAGCATAACTCATGACAAGCCAAGAAGTAACAACAAATTTATTATTGCCAATGTTGGTTTTTTTATCATTTTAGTGGAAAGGTGTTAGACTTTGACTACAGTGGTTATCCCTTTGTATTTTGATTGTATCATCTATTTGGATGTCGAGGTGATATTATTGTGGTATAAAAGTGCCTTAAATTCTTGTTTTATGTGTAGAAATTACATTTAAAGCTTATAGCGACGTTATTTAAAACGACTGGTTTTTAGTCGTTTTAAAGCATCATTGAAAATTTTATTTCGATAACGGTTTATGAATGTGTTTAATTCAATTCAGTGTAAGCATTATTAAGCTAAACAGATATTTTATCTTTTTACAGATTGCACATCTCCAACACCTAGCAATGTTCTAGTCAATCCACCAACTGGTGTCTACAACACTCCAGCTCGCTTCCAGTGTTCCCAGGACTCAACTTTGTTTTTTTCTAGTGGCATAACTGGAAACGCTGCCACTAAATGTCTTGCTTCAGCAGAGTGGGAGAATGAAAATATTGTGCAATGCTGGTCAGGTGGGTGGATTGTTTCCTATAAATGTGGGAGCATTGTTGCATCACTATTTCCATTGTGACAAGTGGATGACTCATGTTGATTGTGACTTCATCATTTATTATATCCAGCACCAACTGCTACATTGATTGGAAACAACACTCATTATGCTGGTGACAAAGCTACATTTCTATGCAATGCTGTTAGGGGATTTCCCTTGGCAGACAGAGTTGAAGTTTATTTCAATGGTCAAATCCAAGTGGTAAAATTAATTAATATACAGCTCTCTTAATTTAATTGTTTAATAAATTTGATTTCCAGTTGAATGTAAACACATGGACAAGCACTGCATTGACTAGTTCAAACAATGGAGATATAGTGGAATGTAGAGCTATATCTAACTACACCAGTATTGCTGAGTATAGTCATCTGGGAAGAGACAATAAGACATTGACTGTATATTGTAAGTAATGTCATGTACAGCATCAATGACAGGTCTAGTTTTTTAGGGGAACATTTGTAAGTATAACGATAGCATGAATGTACCCCAAATATGAACTGAATTTACTTATAAAACAATATAAACTGGAAATTAAAATACCATAATGTATTTTACCATGGTTAAGAAATTTTACATCCATCCCATCACATCGAAATTCAACATAGAAAAAATGGCAAAAGTAAGGTTTAAAACTTATGCGCGGCGTATCTTATTACAGCTGAGTTGTTTATCTCTTTAGCCTGATTAAAACACTGAAATGCACATATATATTCATATGTATAGCAATTAAATAGGGTGATAAGTCATTCATCTAAAAGGGCATCCAGCACACACCCTCGGTGTTTGGGATCTCTGGATTGGCCAAGTGCCACTGTAGCATCATACTTAATGAAGATGGTTGCAGCCAACCAGTAATTATACCCAGGTTATTAGCAAAAGGTTTTATTACTGAGGATTATCATAGACAATAGGTAAGATTCAAAGACTAAAGATGTGAACACTGCTCTCCCCTCCCACGTTACCAAAAACTGTTATCATGAAAGTAATTTGTTTTATCAGGCAAACTTGTCAGTTTGTAGTTACACCCAAAAAATACATGTAGCAATTAGTAGTTTCATCTGCAGTTTATTGGTTTAAATATGATTATAACAGTGGTGTTTATCCTTCATTTGAGGAAAATTTAGAAATTTTAACAGCAGGTAATGGTATGCTTCTGTAATTGTGGAAAACTAATCACATTAGGGTATATTAAAAAAACAGCCCTTGTAAATAGTTTGACATTTTATGGTCACGCTTAAGGCTCAACTCTGATGCTCTTTATATTTACCCATGCCCAAGCTTGTTTTTGTTGTTATTGTATAAACCTGCCATTACAATAGTTTGTAAGGAAAACACACTATTTCTGCTTCTCATAGATGGAGCTGAGAGTTTCACTGTAGATGGAGATCCAAACAGCAACGAATGCACCTGGTATATTGCAACACCGGGTCCTCGATCCTGTAGTATCTCCTTCTCACTCAACCCAGCTACTTACACAACAAACCTAACCAAGAATGGTATGGTGGTTTTGTGTAATACAGTATGACATTTACATATTTTGTTTTAAGGAGCCATTGTCATGAGTGATGCAAATCAGACACAAACATCACCTCCAACTTTTGTATTTCTTCGAAATAAGGTTTCAGTTTTAATTGCAATATATTCAATATAGCAGAGAGATTTATTACCAGATAACTTTGTTTTTCACAGCCAACCTTAAGTGACAATGGAGTCTACACATTAAGAATTAGGAACGACAAATTCCAAGTTGATTTTGATTTCAGCATATCAGTTTTAAACATGACTGCACCTGTAAACAACCCACCACCCTCCAATAACTTGGGGTTAATTATTGGGGCAGCATGTGTTGGAGTGGTGATACTTGTACTTATTGTGGTGCTTGTTTACTGCCTTCGTAGAAAACGAAAAATTAAAATGCCGAAAAGTAAGTTGATTCTCAAAATATATGTTAAATAACACATTTTTAAATGGGCGTTAAAAGCTTTTTATGCTAGTAAGGTATTGGTAGTCTGGTACTATTACATCAATTTTGTTTAATTTTTTTTGAAATTTTTTTAAGTTTTAATTTGACTTGAAACGAGAAATTTCATTCTGACATAATTTTCCAGGTGCAACATCCCTTGATGAAGGGTATGTATTGTTTTGTTTATGAAATTTTGAATTACAATATTTTAAAAATACTTTTTATATTTTTATCTTTTACAAAACGTTTCTGTTGCAGTGAAAATGGAGGCAATAATTTGCATGGTAAGCGTATGGGTTATATAATATTTATATTTATATATCTTTAATGGATTTTCATTTTTGAATTGCAAGTTTAAATTATGTTTTTTTTTATATTTTCATATATGTATTTTATACACAAGGCTTTGGAATGAGTAACACTTAACTAAGTTTTTTTAAACACTTTACAAATCTAAAAATGTTAACTGATTGTGAAAACTAAATGTAATATTTATGGTTAAACAATAAAAAATAGGGTGTTTGCACACAGTAGTCATAATAATGCTTCATTTATTATTGGTATAGGTTAGATATTTATGTTCTCTTTTATTGCTGCTACATATTCAGATTTAAAATGCACATTTATTCGTAATAATTATTATTCTATATACACTTCAAAAGATATACTGCACAGCAAAAAATAAAATATATTTGGAAACATTATAAGGGAAATATCTTATATTATTTTGGTAAAAATGTTTTTATACATCCTGTTGCGTTTTTTTTATTGCGAAATTTCCTTTGCTGTGTTTGATGTAAAATCACTTTCGTTTTGTTCCTTTGTTGTGTGCTTAGCAACAGATGATACAACCAGCAACAAGTGAAACTCATGCCGTGCTTGTGTAATACCACACACTTTGATTTGTTTTACCTTTTCATCATTTTAATAAAATGGTAACTAAAATTAATCAATAGTCCATTTTATAATAGAAAATAGTAAGCGAATTGTGATATATAAATTTAGCTTTTCTGTAAATTTATCACATGCATTTTGACTGATATAAACTAAAACTTTTTTCCTCCATACCAAGCTGCTACATCTTCTAATGTGGATGAGCAGAATAATCAAGTTAACAAGGGCAAAAAGAAAAGTAAAAAGAAGAACTTTATTTTTTCTAGCATTTGACAATTACAATAATATTACTGGTACTGAAATCAAAATCTGGCTTTTAAACAATAATTTTGTAGATGAAAGGTTTTAAAATGCACTAGTTATCCGGTTGTGTCCATGTGCAAGACATTTATCCAATGTATCTGATATCACTTCCATGTCAGTGGATTTATTGGTGAAACATAAACTAAAGATAAAGCCAGTTACCAAACATTACTTGTTGGTAAATTGCATTATCACCAATGATTAAATTTTTCCGATTATTTGTGTCGTTGAATTTTAGTATAGAATTCTAACTTGTAAACAAACTTTCAAGAACATCAAAAAAAAAGTGAATCCACTTTATGTACTACGTATAAACAACACCAGCAATAAGATAATGTAAAATACTGATTTGTATTTTCGGTAGTTTTATCAAATGATTTATTGCATACAAAGCACATTTACATAACTTAAGTAATATTAGCTAAAACTGTTTTCCTTCTAACCAAGCTGCAACATCTTCAAATGTGGATGAGCAGAATAATCAAGTTAACAAAGGCAAAAAGAAAAGTAAGAAGAAGTACTTCATTTCTTTGTAGCATTTGACATTTGCAAAAGACTACTAGTACTGAAATTAAAAAATAAAAATGCTATACATAAAGGGTTTTAAAGTTAAACCAAGGCACTAGTTAGCCCTTTGTGTTTATTCGCAATACACTTATCTCTTTAACGCATCTTTTTTGATTTATGAATTACCTAAAAACTAAAGCAATGTACAATGTAAAAATGCAAAACATTATTGGTAAATTGCATTATCAATGATGAATCAAATTTGGCTAGTATTTGTGTCTAAATTGCTTTATCACCGATCAATCAAAAATGTTGCAGAAAAATCCAACAAAGAGGAAAAAGTGAACCCACTTTATGTACCATCCGACCAACCAGATCAAATAGAAGGGGCTTATGCTGTGGTTGATAAGAAAAAGAAATCCAGCAAAGGTTACTTTCGTTTATCATTATTGAAACATCCAATATTCAGTACCCCAGTATTTCTGTCTATGGATTTTTATGTATGATTTTAAGTACGTAAACAAACTTTCAGAAACATCTATAAAAGAAGAAAAAGTGAATCCACTTTATGTACCATCTGACCAGCCAGACCAAATAGAAAGTGCCTATGCTGAAGTTGATAAGAAGAAAAAGAAATCTGGTGTGTAGATTTTCTATAATATCTATAACGGTTTAAAACCACAAACAACTTCACCAATAAGATTGAACAAAAAAGAACAATATTTAGTATTACATCAGTGGCCAAGTAACAGCTTTACTTGTTTTAAATTGGACAAAATAGGGCTGTGCAAAATATCTATAATGCTTTTTTATGCAGTTAACAATAAACTAAAAAAAATATAATAATGAACAAAAAAATGAAAAGACATCCAAACAACAATCGTATTATTAAAAGTCATGATACTAAGAATTTAGCTTTCATTAGAGAATGGATTGTGAAAATACTGCCTGGACCGGTTACAGTGTTATTTTTAAACTATGATTGAGGCTTATAGTCTTATTTCGCCTTATGCATGAAAAAAACAATCAAAGCAATTTATTGATGTGGCTTATAATCTGTTGCGCCTTTATGATCCGTAAAATGCGGTAATGCCGGTACTTTATTTGTGTTAAATAACTAAATTAAATATAATTTCAAGGCATGAATTATTTTGTTAATCAAAATAACAGTGTTTCCCATACTCCATCCTATATATATTGCAGTAGGTTTTGATTTGCTAGTGTTATTACTCCCTTTGTTGTCACAACTACAGATATGAATTTTTTCTGTTGTATTGTGTTTTAGGTAAAAAATTGGAAAAAGAGGAAAAAGTGAACCCACTTTATGTACCATCTGACCAACCAGATCAAATAGAAGGGGCTTATGCTGAGGTTAATAAGAAAAATAAACTTGGTGGGTTGCTTTTATTACTGAAAATTAATGTATGTAGCAGTTTAATACAGAGTAATTTGTTAATATCAATTTTAAAATCATATTGTTAATATTATAGCCTCTTGTTCTACAACACCGGTTTAAAATTGTTTTTACACATTTTCCCATAATGGGAAGTAGTTTTATATTTTATTAAATACTCTATGGTATCTTAATTTAAGTTATTTTATCCATAGGAAAACCCATAAAGGAAGAAAAAGCGAATCCCTTATATGTAACGTCTGATTCGCCAGATAATGTCCTAGATGCTTACGCCGAAGTGGTTAAGAGCAAAAACAAAAAGAAACCAGGTATTACACATATTGGTCATCGTGGTTTGTACACTTTAGTCACTCTACATATGCCTGAATGCAGAAAAAAACTAATCTTAATAAAATAATTCCATAAGATAAAACAGTCATAAAAAACTCCAACCAGTGTAGTGTTGAAAAATTATTTGGAAATTAAGTGGTGTAATTTTAAAATACTGTTAACTCTACAATATTGTACCTTTTTCTATTGTAAATAAAATTTCTTTTGTTATCTATGCTTTGTTCTGTACAATGGTCACAAAAAAGGATTATTTATTTTGTTATTATTTCTAAAAACAGTTTTTATTTGTACTTAGTTTCCAGCAAAAACAACAAAAAACAAATATAGTTTGTGTAGTACAACAATGGTATAAAAAGCATCAGTAATTAAAAAAATGAAAGCAAATAGTGTATGTAGTATAAAGATGAAAACAAATATAGTATTGGAAGTATAACATTGATTCAAATAACCTCACAGTGCCTACACCGGAAAATTCTACAACATACAGTGAAGTTAAAAAGAAGAGTAAAAAACCAGCTTCCCCAATTTTACCAAATGATGGTAAGTTTTGTAATATGCACAATGGTATACTTATTCTCAAAAAATGTATCTAAGTTTTATAATTATCATACATAGTTGTAATCTACTGTGGTTAACTTATCAAACAAAATACTTCATACAAGCTGTGATTAATAGTTTGTCGTTTTACACGATTTTTAGTATTTTTATTTCTACAAATATGGTCATATTAGATTTAATTGTTATCTAACCATAGAACGTATAATAGGGTCATAATTATGAAGATTATGCAACCTGCTTATACTGTTATACAATGTGTGATGTCATAATTATTTGTTTTGTTTTTAGACAATCCATATTCTGAGGCGACTGGTCCAGGCAACCAGGGGGTAATATGATTGTTTATTTTTTTAAGTTTGACGTAAAAGCAAATAGATTATCTGATGCACCTGTACTTAATAAACCGATTTTAATGATGTAAACTATGTTAAAACATTTAAATTTGACTTTTTATCGTTATCTACAGTGATACCTGCACATACCAGGAAGTAAGTGTATACAATGCCTGTAACACCATTTTGTTTTAGATCCTTTTAGTTTCCTTGTTTGTTGAAGTTTCCCTGCGTTGGATCGGTGTAGTGTTTTATATTTTCCGGAATGTCGTAATTTCCTTTTGTTGTT
>CH003197.1:55713-67373 GCA_000149265.1 Ciona savignyi
CAGTTTATAATGTTGCCATTTGTTTTAAGTCTTGATGGTTTTAGAGGGACAAGAGGTTTGGGCTTCAAAGCCGATTTCAATTCATTTTGAAGTGCATCAGATTCCTGTAAAACATGTTAATAATACCAGCAATAAGATTCAGCTAAGAATATCTGAATGTTGTGTTTCTTGCATTAGCAATGTAAAATACAAATATTCAAAGGCAATTAACGTTTTTTGAACTTTCAGGACAATGTTCCCCAATCGGGTAATATGGCCTAAATGTTAACATTTACTTACCAGCATAAATTCTGTTTAAATACCTTAAACTGTTAAGATAAACAATCCAGTACCGGGATGTTAATAACTACAATGTTATAAGTTTACCAAAATAGAATGTAAATATTTATTCACCAGTTTAACATAATAAATGAAAAAAAATAATATTTTTAAATAATGTAAATTACTATGATAAACAATACACTACAGGAGAGTTCATGGTAATGTTAATAGGTTACTAAAGTAGGATGTTACAGTTATTATAAATAAGTAGGCATTTATCATAATCATAATGACATTTACTGAACCCACGATTTGTTATGAAATAAAAGTTCATTCCACTGCTTGGACTTCGGATGACATTTAACACTAAAATGAGTAACAGTCAAACAACAAAAGGAAATTACGACATTCCGAAAAATATAGAACATACACGATCCAACGCAGGGAATCTTAAACAAAAAAAACTAAAAAGACCCAAAATAAACGGTTTCACAGGCATTGTATACACTTACTTCCTTGTATATGCCGGTATCACTGTACATAATTTCAGTTAAATTTTCAAATTTAAATGTTTTAACGTAGTTTACATTAAAATCAGGTTATTAGGTACAGGTGCATCAGATAATCTATTTGCTTTAACGTCAAACTTATAAGAATAAATAATCATATTACCCCTTGGTTGCTTGGACCAGTCACCTCAGAATATGGATTGTCTGAAAACAAAACAAACAGTTATGACATCATATGTTGTATTACAGTATGTGCAGGGTGCATATTGATCACAAAAGCTAAAATGACCATATTTGCCTAAATCAATATCATATTTTTAAGACAAACTGTTAATAAAAGCTTGTGAGGAATATTTTGTTTGATAAGTTATTAATCATGGTAGATTATACTATGCTTTATTATACAGTACAGTATCTCCTATGGTTAATATACAACTTGGATACAATTTCAAGAATAAGTTTTTCTAAAGTTTAAGTGTATCTATAAAGGCTAGTAAAGTATACCATTTTAAATATCACAATACAAAACTTACCATCATTTGGTAAAGTTGGAGAAGCTGGTTTTTTATTCTTCTTTTTAACTTCACTGTACATTGTAGAAATATCTGATGTGGGCACTGTGATGTTATTTGCAATATTTTATAGTCAACAATATTATTAAATAACAACACTTGTAATGCATTCGTGCATATGTAGAGTAACTAGTGTAAAAACCGCGATGACCAATATGCGAAATACCTGGTTTATTTTTCTTTTTGCTCTTAACCACTTCGGTGTAAGCATCTCGCACATTTTCTGGCGAATCAGACGTTACATATAGGGGATTCGCTTTTTCTTCCTTGATGGGTTTTTCTGTGAATTTAAAAAAATATAGAAAAACATGCAATATTTCAGAGTCTAGTATTTTTAAATCATATTCTTTGTAAATTTCCAAGTTAAAACCAGATTACATTGGTTGGGAATTTTTTAATGAATGTTTCATCATGTCAATTTATTTCATCAAGGTTATTTTTTTCTGCATTTGAGCATATGATAGAATAACTAAAGTGTACAAACCGCGATGACTTATATGTGTAATACCTGGTTTCTTTTTCTTTTTGATCTTAACAACTTCGGTGTAAGCATCTCGCACATTATCTGGCGAATCAGACGTTACATATAGGGGATTCGCTTTTTCTTCCTTTATAGGTTTTTCTATGGATAAAATAAATTAACATTAATAATACCATACATGTATTTAATATATATAAAAAACTATCCGGCCGCTTAGTCGGTTAAGGTCAGTTAGGAACGTGTCTATCATATACAACACATTGAAATAGCTCTGGTAACCCGACGGTGGGCGAGAGGTGATCGGACGATTGCTTGTGTGTTAACCCCCTTGGTTTTCCCATTCACGGGGATAAACATGAATATCCTATCCTGTCCTATCCTATTTCCTATCTAGGAAAATGCATAAAAACAACATTATAACGGTTTTGTATAACAATAGGCTTCAAGTTAAACAATATGATTTGAATTTTAATATAAACTTTTTATTCTGGATTAAACCGTTGTACACATTGATTGTCAATAAACCAAAAGTCACTCACCCAATTTCTTTTTCTTATCAACCTCAGCATAAGCTCCTTCTATTTGATCTGGTTGGTCGGATGGTACATAAAGTGGGTTCACTTTTTCCTCTTTGTTCGATTTTTTACCTAAAATATAATATAGAAGGAAACGTATGTTTATATCTGTGGTTGGGACAACAAAGAAAAACTAGCGGATTAGAACCTACTGCAATGTTTATAGGAGTATAGGAAACATTGTTATTTTAAATAACACATTACTTCATGGTTTAAAAATCTATTTAAAATACTTATTTAACAGAGATAAAGTACCATTGACAATGTTTGGTTCAACTTATTACCTTTTTTCTTTTTGTCCACTTCTGCATAAGCATCCTCTACTATATCAGGTTGATCAGACGAAACGTACAGCGGATTGACTTTCTCTTCTTTCTTTGACTTTTTACCTAGAAAATACAGGAATTGCTCATTTATTTGGACAAACAAGTATTAAATTATTTATTTTACTGGGAAAAGAATAACATTGCAATAATTCCATGTGGTATTTTCACAATCCATTCTTTAATGGCAGCTAAGTTTCGTGTTTTTTGTTCATTATTATCTTGTTAGTTTTGTTTATTGTTACTTGAATGTAAGAAAAGAATTATAGATATTTCGCCAACCACTCTTTTGTCTAATTTAAAACAATCCACTGGTTAAAATTTAATGTCAAGTTGTTACTTTCCTACTAATGTAATGTTAAAATGTTGTTCCACAATCTACACACCGGATTTTTCTTTTTACGAACTTCAGCATAGGCACTTTGTATTTGGTCTGGCTGGTCAGATGGTACATAAAGTGGATTCACTTTTTCTTCTTTTATAGTTGTTTATGAAAGTTTGCTTACATTGGTAAAATCATACATCCAAATCCATAAATACAAATATTCGCAAAATAAAAGTTAGGGCAGCATAATTGCAGTGGGTACTAAACGATGGTTATAACAGTACGTTGGATACTGAACAAATCAGGTATTTCAATAACAATATAACAAAAGTTACCTTTACCGGATTTCTTTTTCTTATTAACCTCAGCATAAGCTCCTTCTATTTGATCCTGGTTGGTCAGATGGTACATAAAGTGGGTTCACTTTTTCCTCTTTGTTCGATTTTTTACCTAAAACATAACACAGCAAAGGAAACGAATATTTATATCTGTAGTTGCAACAACAAAGGAAATAATAACACTGGCAAATCAAAGGCGACTGCAATGTATATAGGAGGATGGAAAATATTTTAAGTTATTTTGATTAACATATTAATTCATACTTTTACTATATATTTAATAGACTTATTTAACAGAGATAAGGTACCGGTAAAAACCATTAATTCTTTACCTTTTTTCTTTTTGTTTACTTCTGCATAAGCATCCTCTACTTTATCAGGTTGATCAGATGAAACGTACAACGGATTGACTTTCTCTTCTTTCTCAGGCTTATTACCTAAAATATACAGGAATATCTAATTTAGTTTGGACAAACAAGTATTAAATGATTTATTTTTTAAGGCAAAAATGACAAATTTAACTTTCCGGATAAAATAATTATTTTTTATACTATTTAATGGTATTTATATGGGTTTTATTGGTATGCATGTTTAATCAATAATTCACAAAGTAATTATAGTTTTATGACATAATATAATTGTCAATTAGATGGCTTTATATGTTTTTTGTTTAATAATATCTTATTGGTAAAGTTGTTTATGGTTTTAAAAGCGTTATAGATATTATAGAAAATCCACACACTAGATTTCTTTTTCTTCTTATCAACTACAGCATAGGCACTTTGTATTTGGTCTGGCTGGTCAGATGGTACATAAAGTGGATTTACGTTTTCTTCTTTTATAAGTGTTTCTAAAAGTTTGTTTACGAGAACGTATGGTAAATTGCTTTATCTTTAGTTTTTGTTTTCCCAATAAATTCACTGTAAAGTAATATCAGACACATTGGATAAATGCACATGGACACAACATGGATAACTAGTGTATTTGATTTTAAAACCTTTTATCTACAAAATCATTGTTTAAAAGCCAGATTTTGATTTCAGTACCACTAATTATATTGTAAATAAAAAATGTGACAAAGAAATAAAGTTCTTCTTACTTTTCCTTTTGCCCTTGTTAACTGGAGTATTCTGCTCATCCACATTAGAAGATGTAGAAACTTGGTTGGAAGGAAAACAGTTTTATTTTATATTACTCAAGTTATATGATTGTACTTTGTATGCACTAATTCATTTATTAAAATTACAGAAGTATAACACTATATTTCACAATGTGTGCTTGCTATTTTATATTGTGTATCCGATTAGTGATTAAATTTAGTTAGTATTTAATTAAAGTAAAGAAAAAGTAAAATAAATCATGTGTGTACATTAAACTAGCAAAACATGAGTTTCACTTTAATTGTTGCTGCTTGTTTCATCTGTTGCTAAGCACACAACAAAGGAACAAAACGAAAGTGATTTTACATCAAACACAGCAAAGGAAATGTAATAATGAAACAAACTCAACAAGAGGTATACTTCAACAGGGCGTATAACAATTTTGGGATGAAATAAAATTAATAAAATTCAACATGGAAAAAACGATTTAATTAAGAAAAACAGTTATAAAAGCCTGTAATTATTAAAATGTTATGTTTAAAAATATAATTTATCTTTTGGAATAAGTCTTTTTAGCATATGCTATATACTTATGCCCAAGCATGCATTTTCCAAATATTTAATGCAACACTCAACCAAACATAAAAAACTAACCTGCACCATTAATAAATGAAGGATTATCATGACCACTGCCTGGAAGAAAATTTTATGATAAATTAAAATTGTAAAGATTCAATTTTTATTTTTATTGACACAATGTTTCTAAAGAGGATTAATATGTAAATACAATTTCATGATTGTAGGTACATACTCTTCTAGTTCATTATTATTCTGAATCCCATTAACAATTCCCTATGTAATTTGATTGGCTTGATAACTGATTTAACTAGTAAGGAGACTTATTTGTCAATTATTTTTATGTTATATTACACGTTTGTTACATTTGTTAAATTTTGAAAATATGATTTATTCAGTACATACTGAAAATTTGCATATAAACAACATTATATAATTTAAATACACTGAAATATTCAGCAGACTTATTTGAATAAATTTGGTATTTTACCATGTAGCAGGGAAAAATAACATACTGGTATTAATAGCACCATACAGAGCTATGACATCAATATAACTGCATGAGTAATGACTAAGAATAGAAAGAGATCCACTTATAATATGGAGTAATATGCAACAAAGAGACAACCTACCCTGTGCATTGTTTAAACCTGATGTAGCATAGAGTGGATTGTCCACCTCTTCCCTGTCTGTGTGATTAGGATAATATAATAATTATGATTCAAATTGAAATTGACACTAATAATAGGTCTGTAGTTTAACATTTTAGCTTTCACAATTACTTAACATTCTCAGTTTTTTTAAAAACTTGGTTAACTGAAATTTATTCCAAAGCCTTGTGTATAAATACAAACATGATGCAATTCAAAACACAAGTCCATTAAAGATATATAAATATATAATATAACCCAGATGCTTACCATGTAAATTATTGGCTCCATTTTCACTGCAATAAGAAACATTTTGTAAAAGATGAAAATATAAATAAGGACTTGTAAAGGATTATAACTCAAAAGTTTAAAAATAAAACAATACATACCTTTTTTCATCAAGGGATGTTGCACCTGGAAAATTGTGTCAGAATGAAATCTCTCGTTTTAGGTCAAATTGGAACTTTAAGAAAGTTTTAAGCGAAAATTATATATTAGTACCAGTACACAATAGTACGAGTTGGCAACTATTTAGCAAATACATTTTTTATTATAAATGTTTAGAATCAACTTACTTTTTGGTGTTTTATTTCGGTGTTTCCTCACAAAGCAGTAAACAAGCACCACAATAAGTATAAGTAATACCACCCCACCACATGCTGCCCCAATAATAACCCCCAAGTTAATGGGGGGTGGAACATATGGGGGGTTGGTTATTGGATTATTAGGGGGTGGACTATATGGGGGGTTGGTTATTGGCTGTTGAGTTGGTGCAATCATGTTTATAACCAATATGCTGAAATTAAAATCAACTTGGAATTTGTCATTAGTAATTCTTAATGTGTAGACTCCATTGTCACTGTAGGTTGGCTGTGATAAACAGAGTTATATGAATCTCTCGTTTTTATAGAATATTATGCAATGTAAACTCAAACCTTATTTCGAAGAAATACAAAAGTTGGAGGTGATGTTTGCATCTGATTTGTATCACTCATGACAATGGTTCCTTAAAACAAAATAAGTAAATGTCATATTCCACTATACAAAACCACCATACCATTCTTAGTTAGGTTTGTTGTGTAAGTAGCTGGGTTAAGTGAGAAGGAGATATTACAGGATTGAGGACCCGGTGTTGCAATATACCATGTGCATCCGTTGCTGTTTGGATCTCCATCTACAGTGAAACTCTCAGCTCCAACTGTGAGAAGCAGGAATATTGTGTTTTTCTACAGCAGATTATAAAAATAACTTTTATGAAACAACTCAAAAGTTTATAATTACAGGTAAGGTACAATTATTACAGGTAAAAATATTATATTAATAACATTTTTGATGACCTAACATTCAAAATTTAGGTTCATATAATGAAAACACAACATTAGGAAGTTTTAGGAATACATAAATCACTAAACAACACCGAAGCTTTGGGCATGGGTAAATATTAAGAGCATTAAAGGCTTGGTAATACCATAAATTATATCAAACTGTGTCAAAGTGATTAGTTTTGAACAAATACACAAGCATACCATAACATGCTTCTAACATAATTTCACAATTGAAGTTTGTAGTGATTGTTTTTTTATTGATAAAAAGAATTCTACAAATTAAAACGAAAATAAATTAATTTCAATAAAAAACACATGAAAAAAGATAAATAGTTAGAAAATTTAAAATTTGAATCAACACTGAAATTCAAAAACAGACTGCCATCATTTACCCATTTTCTACTTCTAAAATTATAATGAGGTAGAAATATTACTGTAAATTACATGACATAAATTACATCACAGTACTATTTTAAATAATTACTCGCATTAAACATTCAAAATTTTAATAAAACAAAAAATATAATTGAATATCTACTGAACAAACATTCATAAACATGGATGGAATACTCACACAGTACATCAATGTATAATGTGGAGGAAAATTTTCCAAATGCATCAGTTGTATTGCAAGAATACAGTCCTGTATTCAAAGATGTGAGATTGTTGATCATTAAGGTATTTGATCCGGACTTCACTTCTCTATCTTTCACCCATAAGAATGCTGTTTTCATCTCAGTTTCACTTTCAACGTCACATCCCAAACTTAAACTTTGTGTTTTGTTCCTGGTGATAACTGAGGTAGTTGTTGGTGATCCATCAACAGTAAGATTGGGAATTCCTAATGAAATTAATTTAGTACAAGATCAAAGCAACAATGCAAGTTCCAACTTACGAGTTTTAGCAACTAATGTTATCCTTTGATTGATGCTTACAGTACCACCTCCACAAACACCATTACCCACTATACAAGTGATATCTGTTGAGCTGCTAACCCTAACATTGGTGACCCCACATGTGTTGGATAACCCTACACAAGATGAACACGACCAGCTACAATTAACAGCAGGTTTTCCGTCAGCTGAGCAATTCATGGTCAACGTCCCATCTGATCTAAGCAGGTAACCATCGTCTGCTTTGATCAATAGATTCGACATTTTGTTTTCTATTTTCGGGTTTTTAGCAGAATCTGCAAAAAAACACTTATGCTAATTTAATTAAACAGTGAAAAAGGTATACACAACTAACCGATGGTAATAGAATTACATTAACACAGTATTTGATAAATTCTACTTTAGTGGGTTATGATGAAGACTTTATGTGATTTACATTTTACAAGACTTTTCAGATACTTATTTTTTAGTATTTCATCATATTGATGCAAGCATTAATTATCATTAATACTGAGCAACTGGGCTAATGTATATGTTATTATATACGCAATATTGTTACTTTATTAAACCTAATATTATTTATTGTTGTTGACTTATTTGACTTCATATTAAACATGGTAAATAGTAAGCTGTATTAATCCATCTGTAAATGGTGACATCTCAGCTCACATACAGTGTAAAAAATAAAACTCAATTGGAATGCTTATGACATAGTGTTTTCATGTCTTTTTACATTCAGGTTCCATTTTAAATCATTTTTTAACAATCCATTTTAATACACATTTTAACGCAAAAATAGAACGATGTCAAAATGACAAATACACTGTAATTTAAACTACAATATACACAAAATTATATTAGTTAATTCAGTTATTTTTATACAATCTTATTCATATTGCGTTATATTTACAAAACAAACTCAAACTTGATCATTGCGAATATTGATCTCTTTAGAACTCATGTAGGACTTTTCAAAAAGTGTATGATATTAAATATTAGAAACACATACGGGTAGTTGGAAAGTTATAAGAGAGCTTGGCCACCACTTCATTTTAAAATTTTAACCTAAACTTTACCCCTTGAATATCTGCAATAACTATCAAAGTAAAATACAGCTAAATATCGATTTACAATTATACAAGGCAGTCTGATGACTAGTATGTGTGCCAAAAAAGAAAATATATGAGCTACTTTTTTTAGTAGATAAGTATAAAGCAGTAATTCAAAAATAATTTGGATAATATTACTCTTATTAATTTAGAAATGCTTTGCGGAATAAAACATAATTTGTTTAAGTTTCAAGAGTTTTGTTTTATTTGGGAGAAGCACCAAAATTACACAAGAAATAAAAACTTTATTGACTCTCTTCTTGCTTTGGGGAGTGTTCATACCCTTGTGTCATATTTATATAACTGATTAGATAAATAGACAGATAGATAGCGAATATCCAACTTAATTTTAGACTATCCGGATATCATTTCTACTGAAAACTGTCTGCCTATTGTGATGCTCAGTAAAAAAACATTTTGCAAATGATAACCTGCATATAACTGCTGGTTGCCTGCGCTCATATATGTCAAGTATTTCTTTATAGTGGCCCTCTGTTAATCCAGACGGTCTCAAACACCTAATGTGTGCAACCAATACAAATAAAATGCACTCTGCTGTTCGAAAGCGCTTCTCACAAAAGTTTAATTTTTCATGTGTAAGTTTAGTTTACATTTGAGGTACCAGGGGATAGTAAATTTTACACAACAGGCATAATTTTACATTCATGCTACCATTCAAGATCATAAATACACTTTTCTGTATTGGCAATGTTGTGAACTGTTAATTCCTAAAATAACTAGACAAATTATTGATGTTATATTGTAAAATTACTTACAATTTATAGTCAATGTCTTTTTGTCTCTTCCCAGATGACTATATTCAGCAATGCTAGTGTACCTAGATATAGCTCTACATTCCACTATATCTCCATTGTTTGAACTATTCAGTGCAGTGCTTGTCCATGTATTTTCATTTAACTGGAAATCAAATTTATTAAATAAATAAATAAATTAAGAGAGCTGTATATCAATCAAAATTTTTACCACTTGTATTTGACCATTGAAATAAACTTCAACTCTGTCTGCCAAGGGAAATCCCCCAACAGCATTGCATTGAAATGTAGCTTTGTCACCAACACAATGAGTATTGTTTTCAATCAATGTAGCAGTTGGTGCTGAATATAATGAACGATGAAGTATTATTAAGTCATCGACTTGTCACAATAAAAATAGTGATGCAACAATGTTTCAATTATAAGAAATAATCCACCCACCTGACCAGCATTGCACAATCTTTTCATTCTCCCACTCTGCTGAAGTAAGACATTTGGTTGCAGTGTTTCCTTTTGTCCCATTTGCATAAAATAAAGTTGAGTCCTGGGAACACTGGAAGTGAGCTGGAGTGTTGTAGACACCAGTTGGTGGATTGACTGGAACATTGCTGGGTGTTGGAGATGTGCAATCTGTAAAAATATAAATAATCTGTTTGTTGTAATAAATAATGTTTACTCTAAATTAAAAAAAAGATATTAATAAAGGTTAATTATAAAAAAACTAAAAGTAAATTAATGATGCTTCAAATAAACCAAAAATGAGTTTCAATTACTGTTTTTTAAACAAAGGTTTCAACTCATCTGATTAAACCAATAGTTTAATTTGGTGACTTTTTATTACACTATTATACTACGTTAATATCACTTTGACCACCAAATTGTTGGTACAATGAGAATACTGATGGGATAATCACGGTAGTCGAAGTCCAACACCTTTTTACTAAAACGATGAATAAAACCATTGTTGACAATAATAAATTTGTTGTCACTTCTTGACTGGTGAATTAGTTGGTTTGTACTTTAAATAATCATTCCATTACATGGTAGTATTGAGTTAAGGTGTGATAAACCATTTTCTGAGAAACTCCCAAAATTAATATGTACTCAAACTATTAATCAGTCCACCTTAATGCCCCATAATAACAAAAATAAAACAAACAATAAAATTAAAAAAATTTAAAGGTGGTAGTTATTAGATTTTCAGTGGCAAATGTTTGGCAAATCCCACAAGGGAAACTCCTGCCAGGACAGAGAATATAAACACAATAATTGTTCTTAACATTTTAGGTTTTTTCTGGTCGATATTTTTAGGATGGAGGGGATAGGATATTCATATTTATTCCCGTGAATGGAAAAACCAAAAGGGTGAACACACGGGCAATAGTCAGATCACCTCGCGCCCATCGTTGGGTTACCGGAGATATTGTAGTGTGTTGTATATGATAGACATGTTCTTTCTATTTGTTAGAACCCATTAATCTGTTGGGTTCAGGAAATGTCCGTAAGGTGCTTTGCCCAAGGACACACCCGACTAGCTGGCGACCAGTTTCGCACCTGCAACCTTTTGATGAAAGGCCACCGACTTAACCGCTAGACCAACCAGTCGGACGAAGTTTTTGATATTTAACAAATGTTAGAGACGGATCACTTCAAACTTAAAAAAAAAAGTTTAAAATATCACTGTAAAATAATTGATTAAAATATCTTAGTTTACCACGAAAAGCCCGCAATAACATAAAAAACAATATTTTTCTTTGTTTTGATTCTTGTTTTTTAAATGTAGCACGTTAAGTGCAAGGGGTTTTCATTATAACACTTTCACAGTAACATTATTGAGGTAATAGAGAATA
>CH003196.1:0-64655 GCA_000149265.1 Ciona savignyi
CTGGACAGGAAATACATTTTAATTGTTTATAATCAATTATATTACATTAAAACCTAATGGGTTGACAGTAAATTAATATGAAGAATTATTTAAATGAAACATCACAGAATAAAAATGTCTGTTGCATAGTGCAATGGTGGAACAAAGATAGCTAATAAAGAAATGCATTTACAAGTCCTACACTATGTTTTATATTAATATAATGCAAATCTGATTGTTCTTTAATCTTTAGAATAGTAATAATAATAACACAATAATCTTAAGGTTATCAGATAAACTTTATTTGAATGGAAATGGGTGAATATCAATGTAAACAACATAACAATGTCCATCCTGCTGCATTAGAGCAACCAGCACTGTGCTATGATAGTAAAATAAAACATATGCTGTGCATCTACCATAGTAAAAAACAGCAGTTTATTAACATAATATATCAACATGTTGCAATAAACGCTGAATGGTGGCCACAAAGTGTTTCTTTCATTCTTACAAGTTCAAACAGCGACCAGAGAATGGTAGAATAACTCTGCTTCAGTTTCACCAACGATGCTCCACTTGTCAGTTTGGGGATCGTAACATTCAATCGATGTTACAACTTGCTTGTTGGAATCCAACCTACAAGAGAGAATCAGTAACATAATAATCACCATATATTATAAATCCTCAAATATTCCGAGTGATAATAAGTACAATCGATTTGTGGATTGATAGTTCAATTGTAAACTGCTGGGTAAACTACTATATTTGGATGTTTGTTCACAAGAACTTTTATATTAATTATGCCTAATTGAAAGTATTATTTTCTATACATTCGGATATTTAGCTTTATTACCGAATAGAGTAAAAACCCAATTGCTGGTCCAATTATTGATCTTTAAATACTTTTGTTGTTTTCACTTATGCTATTTACATTTGAACATGCACAGAGAATAAAGACAAGTTTACCAACACAACAAACTGACAAGAAATATATTTACCCTCCAACAACATAAATCTTGTTCTGAGCAACACAAGCTGCAAAGGAACTTCGTTCAATATTCATCTCCGACACAAAACTCCAAGTTCCATCGTTAACATTGTATTTCTCCACTGATTTGAGTGTCTGCTTTCCATCATGGCCAGCTTAATACAAGAAGAAATATTTGCATTTAATTAAGCAATAGTACTAAGTTAATAATATAATTTATTTCTATTGCACGTCATGTTAACTATAATATTTATTTACCTATATTTATTACCTTTTTTTATTATTACTTTCCTATATTTTTCCCCTATCCTCCCACTGCACACTTCTCCCACAAAGCTCTGTGTTTTGCTTTGTTTTCTTTTATTTGTTGAAATTAAATAGCTTTGTAACAATTTGACTATTTGACCATCACTGTATTAGCCCACTGTGTACTATTTTAACTCACAGCATGCGGTCTTATTTTAAACATTTCACCATTTTAGTCACAGGGGTTTTTACTGTTAATGACATGCCGATGGCAATTTGTATTTGTAGTGCTGTTTTCTTTTTAGTTTATTGCTGGCCCTAATGGTATGGCTCTATTTATTGCTTTACGTCACATCTTTTTAGTAATTCACCAGCACTTTATTTTATTTATTGTTATTATTCACTGTCTTTCTCCTCTTAAATTTCTGTTAGCAGTCTACAAGACCTGCCCAGAAATTATTGTTTCAGTTGTAAAGATATTTTTCAGTTGTAAAGAGACTTCATACATTCAACTGTTTCGGACTTACTATTTATTATTTACACACAAAAAAAAGCGGAAGCTTGCTGCTGTTTGTCTCTATTTTATCCTATCTCCTTAACTTAAAATAATTGTGCCATTCTTTTTTATTGTAACAAAGGAGCAAAAAATAAACTAACTAATTAACATGTTAAATGAGCCCTCTACTTTAACTGTGTGTTGCAGTAAAAGGTGCTGATTTCATATTCCTCTGCTAATTATTTCTAACGTTTTATGGCCACTACTTAATTACCTGGCACAATGGAAAAAATAATAAACCATCATCATTCAACATGCATTACAATGTGTAAGTACAATTGGGGAATATTGGATGGTGATGGTTTCATAGGAAAGCCGCACAGTGGGTACAATGTTTCTGATGGTTGATTAGTATATAATAATAACCTTGTTGGTGTTATGAAATTAAAAATACCACACTGTATATAAATGTAAATTCAAGTAAATTCATAGATTCACCCGAAGCATAAATGGCGTTGTCCATCACCACAGCAACAAACCACTTTCGTGGTGTTTGCATAGAAGCAACTTCTGTCCAAGACTCCAATGTTCGATCATAGCACTCAACTGAAGATGTTACTTCTGTCCCAATCCTTCCACAAAGTAAATATATCTGATCTACGTAAATTGGAACTTGAATTGGAACTTATTATAAATAATTCTTGTTAAATAAAGATTTTCATTTACTTTTACAATTATAGATAGACAAAAAATAAAGACTTATCTTCAACAAATTTACAAAAATACTTATTGCCCAATTCCTGCTAAATTACTTCCCGAGAAGTGGTAGAGTTTATTTGTTTTAATATCATATGTTAACGGAATATATTTGATTCCTTGCATTTGACTTATCATTGCAATGGAATTTGGTATGTGGTATAACTCATTGTATTAGCTCTGGTAACTTGACTAGAATGGTGTGCATGTTCCAGAGCCCAGCCCTTTACCAAATGCCAGGGATAAAGATGAGATAATAACTTATTTAATGCAGACAAGAGATTAAAAATGCATGTCAAGCTGCCCAAGCATATGCGCTAACTAAGAATACAATGTTTAGAATCTACAAATGCACCAATTATCAAATCGGCTGCATACCATATCCCCAGTGGCCATGCATGTAACTAATAATAACACACCTTGACATTAGGAAGGAGGTTTTACATTAAAGTTGGTTTGTAAAGATTAATAATCTTATGATTCTGTAAATAATAAATAAGAAAATATGACTTGTAAACATTGGAATAAGAATGCAAGCATTAATACGAATTTAACATCTACCTTGAAAGACAACAACAGAATGACCGCTTCTAGCTTTATGCATTGCTTTAGAATTAATCCATTTGTTCATTGGAACAACATAACATTCACCCGACGAAACACGAGTGCTTGTATGATCAGCCCCACCAAATGTAAAGATTAAACCTGGGGTACGAACACATTAGAACACATCACCTTACAAAACATGTAGAAACACAACCATTTAAAACAGCAGCATCATGAACATATCTCTTGACATTCATTGAACCTGCCTCCTTCCATTCTAATTTCTTTTTCTTTAAATCCATTCGATGAACAATGTTATACACGATAAATTTGTCATCAGTTTTATTGCACCCACCAAAGTAATAGAGAACATCATCGATAACAACAGCCGATCCACTTTCACGACCAAGTGGTAGATTCTGTGATAAATAAACTTTTTATTACTAGACACACATAAAAAACCCCTGAAGGATGTGAATTGCTTCGTATGTATTCATTTATTTTATCGTTTTACCGCTGTGGTGTTGTGTGGTTGATGCGACTCACACTGCACAATCCTTGTGCAATATAAATTATAAGTCAAATAAATCTAATATTAAACAAAGTATGACATTACTTATTACAACCAGAGAATGTCAACCACGTGTATAACCACTACTATTTGTAAAACACATGTTGTATGCCATATATTTATGCTACATGGTCCCTAACCACATTTTGTACTTTATACGCCGAGTATGTAGTTTGTTTCTGCAAGCATAAACGCATGGGTCCCATAGTTATCAAACCAAACTTCTTTTCCATTGGTAGGTAAAAAAACGTCTTAAATTTATGAACATTTCACCACAATTTTTTTAAATTAAAGTTTCTTTTTAAGCGCTGTAGTGAAATGAAACTAAATTCCCAAAACAGCCCGAATTAGTTTTTCATGGTTTCAGGGAATTACCCTAGGTTTAATACATAAGTTTCTGTCTTTACATATATGGGCTATGGTTGTATAACAATTCTTTAAGTTTTAATATGATTGGCGATTCCTTGTCTGATTTGTCGATCTCCTTGTTGAAGATGTGAGTACGATATGGCATGCCTGTCACAATCATAATTCAGAAACATATCTTCGTTTTTAAGGGAATTACCCTAATAAATGTTTTCTTTCTTTTAATTGGCACAGAGTATTTAATGGTCTAACATTTTACCAAATGTGATTCAAATTGGAGCTGCGGTTCAAGCAATATGCGCAAAAAAGCTATTTTTTAGAAAAAAATAGCGTTTTGGTGTTTAACGTCTCAGGAGAATTCCCTGGATTTATTACCCAAAATGTTGGTTTCTGCATATCTAGGTCATGTTGTCTAACAAAAAACAAGGTTTGATTGCGATTTTATTTTTCCGTCTGGTAGATGTCGGGGCGACATGGCATGCTTGTCACAATCGTGATTGGAGAACAAAATCTTATTTTTTAGGGTATTTCCCTAGGTAATTTTTTTATTTCTTCTAAGTGTTAAATCAGTTACTAATGCAGTTACATTCCACCGAATATAATTTAAATTGGAGCAGCCCTTCAAGCGCTATGGGCAAAAAAAGCTATTTTTTTAGAAAAAATACCGTTTATGGCTTTTAACGTCTTAGGGAATTAAAAATATTTAAAAAAAAACAAAAAAATATTTAAAAAAATATTTGATACAAAATTGTTAAAATGCGGGAAAATGGTCGTCGTACTTATAATTTCCCAGGTGTGAATTACAAATTTTATGCATTTTATAAATTTTATACATTTTAATATATATTCCTGTTATTATGGGGTGTTAAACGTGACTAATTAACGGTTTAAGGGCGGTTGAGTGTTAGGGTGTTTTCCGGTATATGATTCATGATGGATATATATTTACGCATGATTTATATATTTTAAAAAATTTTCGGTGATAACTTGTGGTATGTATAGTTCAATTGTGCTTTTCCAGGTTCATTTTATTCATCTATAACTTCCTTTACAATGTGAAGTAAATAATCCCTACCAGTCCCGATATATCTGTAACACTTACACAAAAATGTTAAAAATTTGACTATTTTTTTTTAAATTAATGAAAGCGGAAATTTTACTTTTTTTTAAAAAACAAAAGGTTATGGCAAACTATAAGCTAGCTTAATTCCTGAAAATTTCAACCTTATTGGATAACATATTTTACCCAATGACCTGATGACCAGAAAAAAAAACAAAGTAAAATGGAAATGTGTTTCCTTTGGAATCAAAGAGAACCCATAATTATATAAGGAACAGAACATGTAGTTTGTTCAATCAGTAAGCAACATGTTTAAGATATATAAAAATGCTATAGGTTAATGCGAGAATGTTGTTATTCTAATATATTATTTTGTATTTCATGTGACAGCATTATTTTCTCTTATTTGCCCTTTTATCCTTTGTTTTTCTTTATTTTTGTACGTGTGTAAGGCGTGGTTTTACTTATAATTAGTTAAACATAGTCAGTTAAGACTATACCTAAACCATGGCAAAGGCAATCTGTACTTATAAAAAGAGTGATAAGCACAGATTGTAGTGAAAGGATTGCTATTACAATTCCCCCAAACTAAGGTTTTTATTTTAATTTTGTTTTTCACAATAAAAGCACAAAGCAGTACCATTAATAATAATTCGGAAAACGAGAAAAAAACGGAAAAACGACAGTCGTTAAAACACATCTACAAACCAATGAATTATTTACATACTCATACATGGCCGCCAAGACCAACAATTAATTTATATTATTCTGTGTTAATTATTTATAGTTTTAATTTATTTATATTTTGTTCATTCATTTCAGTTACCGCATTCAATGTATTTTAAAAACATTGGATGAAAAAGTGAGCGTAAAAGTTAAAGTTAAGATGACATCATGAGAATAACCATGCAATCCAACAGGTGGATGTGCCTTGTCTTTACTACATGTATGGCTTGATGTCCAGATAACTTTGTTTATGTATGTTAATCTACCAATGAAGATACAATTTGTCATTCATGTCAAACTGCTGTTTTATATGCTTAAAAAACAACAACGAGAAACTTACCGGCAGTTCACTCCATTTCTGTGTTTGCAAATCATATTTAAAAACTTTGTTTAAAGTCTCGTTCCCACCAATTAAGATGATAGAACTCTCTAATAATAGAAGGAATAAATAAGATGTCACACTAGCACACTTGTATTTACAACAGGTCCATAATTAAAATAAACTTTCCAGGCACCTTACATATCAGGTGAATCGTATTCAGGTGAATCATACCAAACCACAGCAATATCCAATATTAACAAATACACAGAAATAACTACAGGACAAAGGTAAGAACCACAGCCCTTGAAGAAAGTATTAATCTTAATATTGACCACTTATGATAATATTGACTTATAACAAGTGCCATCAAACAGGGTAAAACAAAACTTTAATTTCAACCAACATAACCAACAGATATATTTGCATCGCGATTTCAAAAAAATATATCTATTTTTAGTAAATGCGAGTCAAAAATATGGAAATGATTATAATAAAAATTCATTTATACCCTTTTTCTTCAACTTTTGAGCCATAGCTTGGCAGTGCTCATAAAACCAATCACGTTGCACTCGAAGTAAAATCTAAATACAATTTATAATGAAATATTTCAGATATTTGTCTAGCTGGGTAGCTCATGTAAGCTGGAAGCTGTGAGTTTGAATCCAGCTTTTGGACAGTTGTTCTGTGGCAATCCACTTTGCCAAACCGGATGGATGATTTGGTAGAACAAAAAAGAAAACACACATCCATTATACAACATACTACTATAGTTTAGATAACCCAAATGTCGACTGGTGAATAAACACAAATGGTATGATGCCTGCATTTCCTCAACATCAGAAATAATCAGAAGTATCCTATTTTGCCCATTCTCACCTCGATGGCATCCACATCACCAAGAATCTCATTTGACAAGCCATCGGAATTAACAAACTTGATGAGTTCGTTTAAGTAACCTTCCCTGGCAGCCACATCAAACTTAACCCAGTTCATGACAGCAGTGTAAACCAAATCAGGACAAACCTGTATGGATGGTTTGGTCATTGGCATCCTTAGATTTATATTGAAGGATTTATCAACTAGTTTGTGAAAGAAATCCATGTTAGTTTGCTTCAAATGTTCTTTACTTTATTTGATCGGATAATGAATATTTTCAGGAGGGTAATATATATTGGAGATATTATCCACAGTACTCATTATAAATAATGCTTTTGCCATATAAATTATATAACTACATTATTTAGCAATTTATTGGTAAACAAACACGCCTCATTTTTATTTTGCTTTTATAAATTATTTTCCACCATTTTGTATGTATCTGTAACTAAGGTAAGTAAAGAAAAAAAAATCACCCTTATTTTTTTTTCTTTAATTATTCTTAATATAACAAGGACAGATTGCTAGTATACATAGATATATTGATTATAAAAGAACAGGCTTGCACTTAGGTAAGCAATAATCAAACAAGCAGACAAAATCAACCTTTTTATGAGTTTCCTCAATGAGCTTCACAACTTGATCTTTGGACAGTTGCTGGAAATCATGGAGGCTGATAATTTGTTTATAACTGTCAATGATAAATTGGTTGACTTTGCTTTTTAACTTTGGAACATCGTATCTATCAACCAATGCATGGATCGTCAAACAGTTTTGAACAGAAATTGAACCCGATAGATATTCGACGCACAATATCCGGGCAGCTGAAATTAGAAAATATTAAACAAACATGTGTAACCAATCACTAACACTTAATTTAGCTTTGACAGGGATGGAATACTGTGGGTGATGGGGTGGTGGGCACAACAGTTGATATAACACATCAGCTACAGATACTATGACTTCCAATATAGTGAGGATACAATTTATTAACACAACAAATTACAGCAAGCAAACAGTCAGAAATATATTATTCCTACATTCCATTTGCAAGTAATCAGAGACTGCCAGAATATTGCAAGCATTGTTGCTATTGATCTCGATTCGTCCAGTATACATAAACTCCACAAGAGCCTCCATGGTTCCAAAATCTACATCTTGGACTGCTACACTATCCTTGTACTTCTCCTTCATCTAGAATAAATCCATGGATTAAATTTATATTCCAAGCAAAATATACCAGTGCCTCCAAGCAGTGTACTTAAAGTGCACATAAGTTTTGTTCTGACTAAATGCTTGGTAAACCAAGTTATACATAAGTTCTACTTTGAATCATTACATCATCAATAACAATTAATAAAAACAAACCTCGGTTGTAAACATGGTTTTAAAGAAATTGGAAAAACATGAGAGAACCATCTATATTTGCTTGAATGTTGTTCCCTTTCACATCAAATTGTGATATCGTTAAAATCACCATCTATCCGCGATTTGTTGGCAAATTGAAGAAGGGCAGATCCATGGTCTATGTTGTAAGTTTTGTCAGAACTTGTTCCACTGATAGACAGTGTCATTTTTTGAAGCGACATACTAATTTGACATTATGTCTGCAAGAATATAGTATAATGAAAATCTGCAAAGGCATGTTATCATGTAACATACAGACTCTTATACCACAAATTGTTGGCAGAACTTGTTACACTAATAGACAGTGTAATTTTTATCAACGAAATTTATCAATTTTTAAAGTGCAAAATAAAATAATAAAGCAAAATTAAATGTAAATTTTTAGGATCGGGATAGGAAGATAGGATAGGATATTCATCTTTATCCCCGTGAATGGGAAAACCAAGGGGGTTAACACATGGGCAATCGTCAGATCACCTTGCGCCAACCGTCGGGTTACCGGAGCTATTGCAGTGTGTTGTATATGATAGACACTTTCCTTCAATTTGGTAGAACCCATTAATCCGCTGGGTTCAGGCAATGTCCGTAAAGTGCCTTGCCCAACGACACAACAGACTAGCTAGCGACCAGTTTCGCACCTCCAACCTTTCGATTGAAAGGCGACGCACTTAACCGTTAGGCCAACGGGGGGGGGGGAATAAAAGGAGGGAAAGCAGGAAGGCGGTAAGGAGGGAAACTGCATGCTAAAATAAATATTATGACATTAGGGTTAGTTTTAAACTTGGGGCTAGAGTTAGGGTTATTCTTGGGGTTGAGATTACTGTTTAGGGATCGGTTATAATTAGTTTTTGTAATTTTAGTGAGCAGTTTTCCTACTTCCCTTCTTCCCGCTTTCCCTCCTTTTAGCGTTGTCCGACGGGCCGGACCTTTTATATACTAATATCTTAAAATAACTTTTGTAATAAAATAATATTAAAAAAAACATATAGATATAACTACCTAATGAAATAATTGTACCGACCGCAAAATAAATATTGGAATCAAACAAACAACACTGGTCAAACGGAGATTTGTACCACTGTGATAAGGCTCCTGTTTACGGCCAAATGACCTTGTTAAATCCCAATGTTATTGTTGTAAGTTATTCTCAAACAAAACAATTAATGTCTAAGAATGTTGATTTCCAAAACGAATCCACAAATTATAAAGCAAGATACGGTTCTGTAAATATAAGATATATCTTTGTATACCTTGGTTTTTAGTTAGAAAAATATTGGAACATTAAATTCAAGAATTTGATATGCAATAATTATTAAAATTAGTTAATTTTAAGGGTATGAACTGTTCATCAACATTATTATTCCTTAATACAAAACTAAGGAGGATTAAGTACCTATTGTGGATAAAATGTCAGGGTATTCCCCCGATGTTGAAAATAAGTTTCGCAACGCTTATCTTCACATAGATTGAGGTAACATGAAACCTCTGTGTCAAGTTTTATCGTGGACATTTGAAACTTCTGTGGTTTCACCAACTATTGTGGTTTCACCAACGCATTTCCATTACGTACTCGACTGTGGGCATGAGGTGTAGCACGACACTTTACATTGCTCCAACCTAGTGGTATCTAATAGGCCTAAGTTGTTCAAATTAAAAGTCATATCTACTTATTCACACACTGTAAAAGCTTCTTTAACTTAACTGTGTGCTTCCTGTATAACTAAAATATGAGCATGGGATAAAAGATATGCCTAAAGACTTACAAACCTGAAAGTTGTCGCAACATCTGATACTACGAACTATATGTGTAATTTGTTCCTTGGTTAAACTGATCTCTCGTACTGTTTATGCTGATTCTGAAGCCTGTCGTATCGACATAATTGGCTGCTATACCGAAATCGTTCCAAGAAAACTACAAGGAACAAAGGAATCTCTAAATGACGAACGACGGTCTAAATTCACGATGCGATCAATGCAACTTCTAAATTCAACGTGCGGAGATAATCCATTGTATCGAGCGCAAGCATTATCTATTCTGCGTTTTTAGATATTCTGCATCGCATTTTTTCCTTGGAGCCAAATCGCATATAAAAGACCTCATTTTATCAGAGAAAGACAGACACCAGTTGTCTAGGCTTACAGAACTGTGTTCCCAATCCACAGTATGTGTAGCCTAGGCTCCGGTGCTCTCGAGGGCGGTTACGCTTAACGTACCCTACATCCCGTCCCCATTTATAAATCTACGTAGCCGGTTATGCTTATGCATTATTGTACTTGTACCGTTGCGTTATCGGAGTCAAACTGTAATAATAAAGTAAAACTACTACCCGTCTACTTTGTAAAGTCAAGTTAGTTATTATATTCAATAAGCAGCCGCTACAAGCCAAATCCAATACACCTGTGTATAAAGGTTCATCTAGAAATGCACCTGTGTTGTCTCCACTGTACACTGTTGCAACTCTTGGTGAAGTGACTGATCTTGCCATTTTAAACAAATCAGCCACATCTGATTTGTGCAGAAAAACTACTGGAATACGACAACCACAGTAAGACTAAACGATCAACCTGTCACTGGCTTTGACACAGATACAACGACTATAACAAACCTTTTGTAGCATTCATCTGGACCGCTGTAACGCTAAGTAATGACCTATTACAAAGACAGTTCCAACAATCCTTTTCAACCATCCTTTTGTATGCCTACTATTCTGCTGATCGTGAGGATATTTTTATTGATTTTAGGCGGGTGTATTCCTTGTCAATTAATCAAAATATTAAGTTTACATAAACCTTGGCTTAGTTGGTATCTAGTACAAATTGAGGTTCGTCTATCCGTGTAAACTTTCATTAAAATTCCAGGCTCTTGTGAGTATTTTATACTAGCTTCTTCAGCTGCTAAAATGTTGAATATTCGTAGGTAAATTTGGTCCATTTGTATATGTTGTTTATGGTAATTTATGGTAATTGTGCAAGTCCTTACATGATTTATTATGGTCATTGTGCAAGTCCTTGCATTACGCGTACAGCGTTAACTTAAGTGTTACCATTCAGCATAAGTTATATGGAATTTTCTGCTTATTTCAGTACTTCCATTTAAATCAGCTTGAAACATTTTTTACCGGGCTTAGTTTCTAAAGTTGCCAAAGACCGTAAAAACACTTGTGCATTATTCGCAACGAGTGCCCGGTGAGGCTGGGGACACCACGAGACACTGAAAGCATCCCATGCGACTCCGGGAAGAATTGTTAGCAAGACATGCGGGGTTACTGACACATCATGTGCCGAAACCACTACGAGTATATGCGAGGAAGTGAAACGGGTCCTCACGAACCATTATAATCAAATATTACAAGGCACTGGTGACATGTCTTAGTTAGATCGCTATACTTTATTATCATGTAGACACCTGGCCTTTAATGGTGCACGTGGTACGACAACCAAGACTTCTAGCCGAATACAATATATAATATCTCATTAATACACTCACAGTCGGCACACTTGCATTCAGACACAACATATCGTGGTGAGCGAGATAAGGACATAAGGGGACTTTATAATGTTAGAAATCAATGCATGTGGCTGTGACAAATCATTTTGTAAGGATTTCTCACAATCATGTTAATTACACGGATTCAATCATCACCACACGTCATCAAACTTAGACACTTCAAGTTCTATTGCATTCCTACCCGTTGTCACTTTCAGTATAAATCTCTGTGTTTTGTTCTTCCACATAAATCCACTTGGGAGTCACCACCCAACCCTTGTACCTGCCGCTGGCACCGATGCTCCGTGTGGTGAGATACAAATATCATGGGTGTTCGTGGTTACTTACCATTTTTAACAAACTATTGCGCCAGTCCCTTAAATAAACAGGGCTCTAAATGATTAAAAGTAAAATAATCTATTTCAATAACGCCTTTATATGATTTTATTTCAAGCTATAATTATTTTCTAGTAAAATCTCCAAAATGAAAAGAGACCTCAATGCTTTCGCCCAAGAAAGGGAGGAACCAATCACTGAAAAATAAGGTTGATGTTTTATTACAATCAAGCAACGAATTCTGAAGCTGCTTGTACATTGGGTTCTGAGAGTTTAATTGCAAACATTTATTTGTCATTCAACATCTAACTTAAGTGCAATCAATATTTTAGGTTATATGAAATAATTACCGCTTACCAAAAGCAAACATTATTTGGGAAATTTTTCAATGTTAAAAATAAGTTTTAAACCGGTTAAAATGGTGGTTTAGTGCGACGCCCTACAACCAAAATTTTAAAGTTCGAAACTGGTCGTTAGCTAGTTGGTTGTATCCTTGGGAAAGGCACTTAATGGACATTGGCTGAACCAAGCAGATTAATGGTTTCTATCAAATGAAGGAACATTTGAATTATAAACAACCACAATGCGAAAGCACCAGTAAACACCCCTTTTTCCATTTACGAAATATACTATAGGATAGGATATTCATGCTTATTTGCGTATATGGGAAAACCAAGTGGGGTGGTTAACACACGGGAAATCGTCAGATCACCTCGCGCCCATCGTCAAGTTACCGGAGCTATTGCAGTGTGTTGTGTATGATAGACACGTTTTTTTAATTTGGTAGAACCCATTAATTCGTTCAGGAAATTTCCGTTAAGTTGCGACCAGTTCAGAACCTGCAACCTTTCGTTTAAAAGGCGACGCACTGAACTGCCAGACTAACCGGTCCTAGTTACTGTAAGAAATCCAAAAGACCATTTAGTTCGTTGCACAAGCTGTGTACAAAGCTTCCTAATCCAAACGAACTTCTGCCCGATAAATAGAACGATTTCTTTCATTTCTTTGTCTCTGCATGGCTAGTATTTTTTGATAATCGCTCATAGCCACATTCTCCCACGCACTAAAATCCGTTCTGGTTACCGGTGCTATTGAAGTGTGTTAGGTATGATTTACACGTTCCATTATTTTAGTAAAGTTCATTATTCCACTAGGTTCTGACAATGTCCGTTAAGTGTTTTCCCTAAGAAATAATTATCTTAGGGAAATCGGAGATTGAAAAAAATATTTCTCAGTCGCTTATCGGATTTGATGAATGAGATGTTAAAAGAAAAATTGTATTCTCGATATATTACTTTTACGTATACTTCCTAGTGTATTTTTACTCTGTTATATCTAATGCCAAATAAATTAAAATTAACAAAACAAATATTTTGTTAAATGATCAGCAGGAATGTTAGAGAATGCAAAACAGTATCCAGAACTGCGGTTGTACCTAATTGCAGGGATCTTGCTTGGACCTAAAAGAAGGAAAAATTAAAACCGCATTCGAGTAAAAATAACCCATAATTGCAAAGTATAATCATGTCTCAATTATATACAATACAATATCTCTAGTAACCAATTTGGGGGCACATTTTACCATCTAAATATAACAACGGGCCAGCAAAATAACAGTGTGCAAATTCAAACTTGGATTTCTGAATAAAACTTATATCCTCAAATTTTTTTACCAGACAAAAATACCTTGATCCCCATGTTATACAGCAAAAAACTTATTGACGTACCTTGACACAGCACTGTATAACATGCATCATTACCGAGTCATCTAATAGCTTAAAATATATTTATTTTAATATTTGTAGTAGAACTATACTAAAGGTGTTGTGTGATACAATGTTTTAATTATTTTCAGATCAGATTCGTTTGCTGATCTTTGTGACTGAGCAAAATAATAAATTAGGAACCATGAAGCAATAAAAACTTGACAAATACTTTAATAAATATTTGAACGGCCAATGCTGCTAATGTTTGGATACCATTTCGTCTTAGGATGAAATATGCAGTTTAATCGCTCGACCATTACATTGCATTTTTACATTTTTTCACCGGTCCAAGTTTCATACACGAGGTTTGTGCGTGATTTATTTAGATTATATGAATACTGAGCTTTTGTTAATTGGTTGCGTCAGCATCCAGTCATACAACTTTACCGAGTGTCATTTAGTACGACATACCCCAAACACACAAAAAATACGACATACAAAAAAGCTAAAACTGCCTTACAATATACACACAAAAAACATAAATATATAAAATAAGAAGTTTTAGAACTGTACTTAAACTGGTGATCAGCCTTCCATAACGCCACAAAACTACAAGAATGAAATGAACTAATGAGTTGAACTTTATAGAGGTGTTAAGCTGATATGTATTGGTTGTGACCAATTTTGAAAAAAATTATATCAGGTAAACTTCCGCCCGGCCCAAGAATACAAGCAAGACTACGGTTTTCCGTAGTTTTCCAAAACAAAAATTTACGAATAAAAACTAAAAATTGCATTATTTAAAATGTTCTATAGTTTACCCCAAAGGACCGTAATAATATAAAACCAATTATTATAATGCAGTATTGCTAGGTTTATAAAACAACTGGGCAGGTATAAATTTTATTGCAGTCTTCTAATACTCATCTTTAACCGATTTGGGATATAGGATAGAATATTCATGTTTATACCCATGAATGGGAAAACCAAGCGGGTTAACACACGGACAATCTTCAGATTACCTCGCGCCCACTGTCGGGTTACCGGAGCTATTGCAGTATATAGTAGAACCCATTATTCTGATGGGTTCAGGCAATGTCCGTTAAGTGCCTTGCCCAATAACACAGCCGACTAGCTAACGACCAGTTTTCAATCCGAAACCTTTCGGTTGAAAGGCGTCGCACTAAACCATCAGACTAACCGGTCGGACAAGACTATAAATTCAAACATACGCAAACAAAGGGTTTCCGGGCAAATATTTCCTTTTCTAAGAAATGCAATATTCCCTCATAAAAAGCCGAGATAATTTAAACTTGGATTTGTGAATAAAAGTCATTTCCCCTAAAGCGTTTGCAACATATTACAGACCTTTTACCCTGATGTTTCTAGGCAAACACTCATTGACGTACCATGACACAGCACATATAATAATTTCCGTGTCATCCAATAGCTTAACAAATATTAGTTCAATATTTGTAGTTGAACCATTTAAAGGTTTTGTAACGTCATGTTTTAATTGTCCCAAGAACACATTTATTTACTCATCCTCGTTACTCAGCAAAAAAAATATAATTAACAAACATGACGCAGCAAAATATCGACAAATCTTTAATAAATATTTGAACAGCCAATGCTTCTAATGTTTGGACACCATTTCTTCTTAGGATGAAATATGCAGTTTAATCGCCTGACTATTACATTGCATTTTTATCTTTTTTCGCTGGTTCAAGTTTCGAACACGAGGCTTGTGCGTGATATAGTTTGATTATATGAATACTGAGCTTTTGCTAATCGATTTACGGAAATCCTTATGTGTGTTGTGAGTAGATATTTTTTACCGAGCCAAGTTTCGAACCCATAAAGGGTTCGTCACCAGCAACGTTTTTTTGTATAAGAGTCGGTATGTGTATTGGTCGCGTTAACCATTCGGCCACACGACCGTACTGTTGTGATTAGGTTATAAATACTCAGCTGTGTATTAATTGATAACGTCACCAGCGAAAAATAAAACTTATCGCAGGCAATTTATCTGTCGCTTAATATACACACAATAAACCCAAACAAAAATATCAGTAGATTAAGAATAATTCAACGAAGCTGCAAAGGGCTGCTCCTACCAAATAGCGTGCTGGGTTAGTGAGTTACCTTTCAGCCGAATGGTTACAGGTTTATATCTGGTCGCAAGCTATGCTAAATCGTTGTGTCTTTGGGCAAAGCACTTAGAAAATGGCCCAAGCCCAGTGTAATAATTCTACCAAAATGAAGAAAAATATCAACCATGCACAACACACTGAATAGCTGTGACAACCCGATGGTGGAGGCGAGGTAATCTGACGATTGCCCGTGTGTTAACTCCCCTTGCGTTTTTCCATTCACGGGGATAAATATGTTTATACCTTACTAAAATTTAGATTAGTGTTACATTTACCGGGAAAGAGACAAGAACTATTCTAAATGATCTTTATAAAAAATTATTTAAGTATCTTCAAATTAGATTTATTTACCGATGTTGTAATACATCCAAGTGCTTCCTGTCGAATTTCTTATTGTACCGTTAAATCATAATGTTTGTCGAGTTATTTTCGAGAAAAAAACGTTAAATTACGATTATCAATATAATTTCATACAAGTTTAAACCAATATTTGTAGCTTAAATCCTCACGTACGCAGTTCCCATAATTTTGTATGCGATTAGATATTAACAGTCTTGGCAATTTCCAAAAATAGGGGTTAGTTCTAAACCACAAACCAAATAACACAGGTGAACCTAAAGCTGCAATGGTGAAAGGTCAACATGCTAAATTGCGGCTATAGCGGTGTTTAACCAGTAATGCTGGAGCCACTGTAAACCGAGGAATTTCGGTTTGTTTATTTAAGACGATTATATAACATCCTTAACCAATCAAAATCCTGCAATATATGGTACATATTTGTAACTGTTAAATTAAAAATGTTTAAAAAAACATTTGCTTTGTAATTTCGCGATAAAAAACGTCCGCCGGGAATATATTCATGGGTTTGAATATCTAAGTGAATCCTAGAAAATTTATTCTGAAACTATATTTAGCCGTTTAAATATAATTTTTGAAAAGATTTTTTTTTTCGGTTTATGTCTATACACTTGCTCACCAGATGGCGGGCATTGATATTTATCTTTATCCCTGTCATGTGGCTGATTTACAGTTGTGTGGCCAGATGGTTAACGCGACCGATACATATTCCTACTCTAATACAAAAACGGTCCGAGTAACGAGCCCACCATGGTGTGGGTTTGAAACTTGGCTCGGTAAAAAAAAAGAAGAAAAAAAGTCGTGTGGCTGAATATTTAAAGCGACCGATACATTTATCGAATTATATAAAAACGGTGTGAGGGACGAACTCAACCTGAATTCGAAACCCAGCCCGGTAAACAAATAATGGCACAATGCAAGGGGCGTTATCACACCGGTCAGATTATCATCCGGTCATCGGCTATTAAAATATGTTGCATGGGAGTAAAACTTCTTATTTAGGTTATTTTTTTGGCCGGGCTAAGTTTCGAATCCAATATGGGTTTATCACTCGGATCGTTTTTGTATAGTTCGGTATATGTATCGGTCGCGTTTACCATTTGGACACACGACTGTATTTCTTATTTAGGATTAGTAAAACTTAATTCACTATGTTCAGATCCCTCCTAGCGCCAAAAACACAACGAAATATAAAGCGAGCAGTTTAGCGGTGGTAACGCATCGGCTCTAAGCCAACGCATTGACCTACCAAGCTATATTTGGCCGGAAAACTGTGCCAGCTTCAGAATCAAACCAAAATCTATATTTAAAAAACAGGTAATTTTCTCAAAAGTACATTACGCTAGACGCAAGTTTTATAATCAAACCAACGTTGCTCTGTGCCTCTACATTTAAAAAAAGAGTTAAAAAGTTTCTAAATAAAATAAGACCTATCATTTTTTTTTATTACAAAACGTTTTATGTTAAATATGTTCTTCACGTGATGTCAATAAAAAGCATTGGAAGGTATCAACACTATGACTCATCAAACCACCACTTGACCTATGTACCTTATCAGCAGATCGGTCGCGTGGATGATTGTACAGCAAATATTTATGCTAAGTTTCCGACAGGATTAGAATCAATACTAAGTTATCAATTTACCGAAACTACCGTTCTACCTAATGTTGACTGTTGGAAATAGTTGCACCGCAGGTTTTCACAGACAATTTTTCACTCAGACAAAAGAATTATTGCTGAATACGCATTTTGTCAGTCTAATTTTATCATTTTACTGCCAGGCCCACACTTTTAATCAATCTATTTTCCCTTTTACTCCCTAAATTTCTGACGTTTGCCATTTTACATTTTAACATTTAGGTGACACATAAATGTTCTATCTTATGTATTGTCCTACCGGTTAGTTTTGCGATTAAGTGCGACGCCTTTTAACCAAAGGTTTCAGGTTCGAAAGTGGTCGCTAACTAGTCGGTTGTATCCTTGGGCAAGGCACTTAACGGACATTGCCTGAACCCAGCGGTTTAATGTGTTCTACCAAATTGAAGAAACGTGTCTATTATATACAACACACTGCAATAGCTCCGGTAACCCGACGATGAGGGCGAGGTGATCTAACGATTACCCGTGTGTTAACACCCTTGGTTTTTCCATTCACCGTGATAAACATGAATGTCTATCCTATCCATATATAAATTTACTTTGTTTGCTTCATGTTAAAGGGTTTTTTCGCACTGACAGCCGTGATAATAATGCCATTACGACCGGTTAGCTCAATCGGCAAAACTTCTACTACCGTTTGCAGAAAGCCCAAATGCTGTGTGATCGAAACCAGCCACTGCATAGACACTCCTTTTCTGTCGATTTGTAAAATCTTGCCGCAAATTTTCAATATTAATATCAACCTTTTTGCCTTTATAACTGATTTAAAAAAAGGAAAATCTATATGTTTTTAAACATTAATATATTTTTATTTGGCCGGTAAGGTGATGTGCTTAAATATTAAGTTTTAAGTGCACAAGCTTCAACATAACTACATTTAACCTCGTTATCTTGAGCACGGTCGTCCAATCCAGACAATTTAACCGGTAGAAAACGTAATTAACGGTTTCTGAGGTATTTGAACATTTGATAATTCGATTTCTTTGTTTGCAATTTAAACAAAATGTAAGTCGTAATATTTGTTGATATAATTTTAAAGTTTAAACCAATATTTTTCACTTAAATTCTCACGTACGCAGTCTTCAAGTTTGTTCCCGATTAGTGATTAAAAGTTTCTGCAGCTCCCCTTAACAAAGTTTAAGAGTTCAAAACGTTAAACCAAACACCTACCCCATGTGAGCATAGGATATATTGCAACAGAAAAGAGCAATTAAAAAATGTGCAGCGATTGTGCGATGTTTTCATTTGTTTGATTATGATGATATATTAACAGTATAATTTAATAATAAAAACCGTGTTAAACATTTGGGTCTGCAAAAAAATGGAAATGAAAAATAACGTTTGAGTTACATTTTTTAAATGTGGGAAAATGCTTAAAAAATTAAACTTAAGCTATATAAGCGACTTATGTTACTTCTATACCATAAACAGCAATAAATTAAAAAAATTAATATAGAAAAGTCCATGTACCAAATAAATATGTCATTGGCGAAAAACACGAACCTTTGGTAAAAACCAGGAATAAGTGCAAACATATTTAAAGTAAAACACGTTAAACGATCTTTTGTATCTTGTCGTTATCCAACGCAAATATTTATGTGAATCTTCCAATAACCGGTCTGATTCATCGGAAATACCGTTCCTAGTCACCAGTTTAACAGAAACGCCGTACTACCTACTCAGGACTAATATGTTTACATTTTCTCTATTATTTGGCCTTTTTCATATTTTGTTCCTTTCTTAAAACCCGTATTTTTAACACTTTTGCTAAATGTACGAATAAAATGTGTTTTTTGAATTTCGTTGCCTTCTCTTTTTTGCCTGCTCTGTCCTGGTAAAATATTTTTGTATTCGCTTGGCACGACAAACCAAAAAAAAAATCACGAAACCCCGTAAAATTTATTGAAATATCCAACCATTGAATTTGCTTTATTTTCTGTCCATGTGTAAAATTAGCAAAATGGTTAAAATTTAAACACATATTATTATCGTTTCGACGTCACCATGTGGATTTAACAAACATTTTATAACAAATCGACGTCTACTGCGTGTTTATTTCGGATGCTTGGTCGGTAAGTTTTATTGCCGCAATTTCTATTTTTTCACTTTACCGAACTAATAAATCATGAAGTAATAAGTAATCCGGGGTCCCAAAATAGAAGTTTATTTATGATTGGCCCTTGATGACAAACTGCATATTAAATATATGTTTGCAAATCAATAAAATGTGATATGTTTACGAACATGTTATACTTTGACCTATTGTTTACCAAATACGAACAAAACAGATCTAGCATATTTTGTTTGCAAAAAGGAGCTATAAACTAAAAATGTGTTAATTTTTTTTAATATAAAAACGTTGTTATTAAGTAATAATATTCATTTGCCAATTAAGGCTAATGAGGGTCTTTACAGGATTTAATTTTATGCTCCAAAGTAGCCCCTTAAATTATTTATATTCTTCTGCAATTAAGTCGTTACATAACAATCACTAATTACTAGTAACACGTTATAATGACCTCTTCTGCAATCCGATATCGTATTGATTTATTGCGACCTTGGTAATGAGTCGGCATTGCTAGTTTGCGGCATTTGATTAATTTTTTAGGCTGAGTTTTGCGGCTGTTGAGCGTCTGCTAAACGCGGCAAACATCCATGCAGCGGATCATGCGTTCAAAGGTCATATTTATGTCCGTAATTTCCGGGTCGTAAAGGGTTTATCAAGGAAAGACTACCAAAGCTAACACGACGAGGAGAAATACCTTTGAGAGCGTCATGTTTCAATTTCCAGTAAAAATGTGTCAGAGTCAACATAGTAGTATATAAATAGTGATAACGGCTCCAATATCCAGTATGCCTCAAGTAAGGCATATAACGAACTCTATAAGACGAGGAATATGATAAAATCAAGTATTAGTTTTTTATTCTTAGTTTCGAGACATATCCATTGTTGTTTTATTATGCCATTGCTGGACAGAATGCATTAATGTTATTATTAAAATATATTAAGCACTTTAGGTGATGAGTTTTGTAATTCCTGACATTGTGTAGGGACAATTCCCCTTCAAGTAATATTAGTTTAGATCTATTTTTGAGTCTATAGTAACTTTAACCTTCATTTATGCTTTAAAGGTTCAACTGGTTATATTTCTCTCACCGTTTAACCCTCACTCGGTAATAATTATGGGCGCCCCTGAAAACATCGGTCAACTTTGCTATCTTGGTTGCATGAAACCAACGATGAACAAGAAGGTTCTCGCGAGTCTTCTTGCAGCCGCGACCGACTACATTCCTGAGGGCGAGAGACCAGATCTTACGGAGTTCATCGAGTATTTCCTCAAGGAACAAACCGATGTGAAGATAAACGAGTGGAGGGGCTACAGAATGTGGATGGGCAGTAGCACTGAAACCACCAAATGGGCCTACGAGCACTGGACGCCCTGGAAAAATGATGTCATCATCGCTGCTTACGCCAAAACTGGTAAACTTAACATTTTATTACTTAATATGCTGTTTGGTTTTATTATATTTTTTAATAGTATTACGCCAAAACTGATAAAATTGCTATTTCTCACATAAATTGTTTTTAATTTTGTTATGATAATACGCAGTAATATGTTTTATTTATAATTCTAAAGAAGATTTTTAAAAATGTCTAATTATATTGTTTCTGTTCTAACGGCTTAGGCGAAAAACGTTATTAAATTCTTTATTTTTACAGGAACCACATGGGTGAGAAATATAGTCAGCCACCTTATTTACAGACGGAATCAACAGGCCATGGAAATGTACAAGAATCTGCACGCCTTTCTCGTCTACCTCGAGACTGGAACTCGTAAGTTCAATTTCCTCCCATTTCTATACAAGATACGATATTAATTGTGTTTTTTTCAATAAGGCAAACAAAAGGAAATTTGTCCCTGTTGTGCTGTTATTTCGTAACATGTCTTTTTTCAATACAATAAGGCAAACGTAAGGTTATTTTTTGCCGGCTGCGCTGAAATTTTAAAACACGATTTTTTTACAATTCAATAAGGCAGACGTAGCATTATTTTTTTGCCTGCTGCGCTGTTATTCCTTAACGTGATTTTTTCACAATTCAGACTTTTATCGTCCGGTATGATTTAACACGTTTTTTATATTTCAGCAATCAAGTTTGAAGTGTTGGACAAACTTCCGTGGAAACGACGAATCCTGGCCACCCACATGCCCGCACAACTACTTAACATGAAAAGAATTAAAGCCACCGGTGCCAAGGTTGGTAGATGATTCAAAAAATATTATTTTGGTAGAATGTGCAATAAATTTTATCCTTCAAATTGTAAAAATGTACGGTTGTGTAGCCGTACGGGTAAGGCGACACATTCATATTTTTATTCTATGCCAAAACGGTCTTGTTGACGAGCTCATCAAAATAATGTGCAGATAAAATGTAAATAAAAGGACACATCGACGGTTACCTTAACTTTATTCGAGGTCGACCTGGTCCACAATGGCTTAATTAATTGCGTTGCATTTTCAGGTCATCTGCCCGATTCGCAACCCTAAAGACCAGCTGGTGTCATGGTACAATATGGCGAAGAAGCTCCCGGTCCCCAAGAACCACAAGCTTGTCAAGTCTTTATACCCGAGAAGTTGGGAAGAATTTCTTCAAGTCTACACCGATGGTAAACGTCACTTGTTACGTAATTTGTCACGTGGTTGGTGAAACTGATATTATCTTTTGCAAATATTTCATCAGCGATTGCAAAGTCATTAGTCATTGGAATGCAATTGACGTAATCAAGCCCTTGTTACATAATCATAATTAAACACTTATGTACACGTATAACAAACATATGGCTGTTTTCTCAAGCATATTTCAAAACTAATTCGAGCCTAATTAGAAGCTATTCGTGCCATGAAATACTAGTTAATAATTTGGTTAATAATTAAAAACGAACACATTAATTTAAGAAAGAATATCTAACGTACTAATTGTATTCTACGTGGGCAATATTTAAATGTATTAATGAAGTTTTATTTAAGGTGAGCAACCTCTTGCTTCGAAGATGGGCGAATGGTATCCAGATTACCTGCTTTCGTGGTACAAACACAAGGACGACGGAAATGTTCACTTCGTTGCCTATGAAGATATAAAGAAGGTATTGTGTAATTTTCAAGTTCTTAAACCCAAGTAATAATATTTTTGTGAAATTATCTTCAAGTTTTTAAACTCAAGTTATAATTGTATAATTATCTTCAAGTTTTTACAAATCTCCAAGTCCTTAAAGGGGAACTGAAGTCAATTTTAAGAATTTCTTAATAAATGGAAAAAAATACGCTGATTTCAAAAATCAAATTAGTTTCTTCCAATATTTTTTTGTTAAAGAGTTATGAGCAAATGTGCATTTCATTTTATGTTAGGGGATTTCCCGTATTACGTCATTGACGTTGTTGAGATTTCGTGCCTATATGCATTGTATACAATCATGTGCCAGTTTAGAGGTGAATTAGTAACAGAAGCGCCTGCAGGAGCGTTGTAATTTCGTTTTTTTATGGAGACTTAGCATAACACTTGTCATATAGCCTTAGACAGAACAAGATACTAGAACAGAATGCATTAAACTGTAACTGCCAGCAATTTATAGAAATAAACCAGCCATCAAGCAAAGGCTAGACTATGCAGTGGGAAAAGCCTATTTCTTTCATGGTTTACCTTGGCTGTTTGTATAATGTTTTGCTGTTGTGTATGTGGTGCATTTAATGTCTGCTGTTATTGACTGAGCATTAGCCTACTGGTTGAGAATACCACTTATTGCATAAACTAGTTAATCCACAGTAGCCGATGTGTAGTCCGACAATAAGTACACAGCAAGCACTCAGATACGTAAGTGAAGAATATATATAATAGATCTCTACTTAACTACCCAAATAAGTTAATAAGAATATACCACTTTTCCAATTTAGTTCTTTTTATTAGATATTGTAAAATGCCTAAAGTTAAGCCACTGAGAAGGAAGGAAGAGTGATTGGAGCTAATTGTTTTGCTCCGGGATGTACAAATTTCTATTACAGCACACGAAATTCCAATCCACCTGTGCTCTTCCATCGATTTCCTCACAACGACAAAAAACGGATGAAGCAATGGATACAACAATGCAAGCGTTCTAAACTACCTGGAAAAAGAACCGCAGTGTGTAGTGAACATATTTGTGACAAGGATTATCATAGTAAAATTGTATTTGACTCCAATGGAGTGGCCAAGATGATGTAAACAAACCGCTTGGTGAAAAATACAGTTCCAACAATTTTTAATTTTTCTGATTATGATTTTAAACATAGTGATCAACCCAGTACATCAAGTGCAACTTCAAGAACTTCTTTATCCAAGCAGATAATTGAAAAATAAGGGCTTTTAGTAATGCAAGTCCAGTCTGGTGTTATTTTGTGCACAAATGCATGTACATTCATGCAGCATAAACATTCTTGCGGTGTGTCCATAAGAATACAGTTTTTGCAACGGCACAAGGCATGTCAATAGGTAATGTTTCTAAATAAACATTTTCTTCTATGGGGCTTGCATCTTCAAAGATACTTTCAGACGTTTTCCTTGGTTCAAACGCATATGACTGAATTTGTGTTGTTTTATTCTGTACAATAATATTTCTTTCATCCATGCCAGAATGCTGAAAACTGTCATCCATTTTAGTGTTACAACATTAACTTAAATTTACTCTAGAAATGAAGAAAACAAAAAAAATTGTTACAACTTCTGTGCATATGTATACCAAATCCCTCACACTCTCAGTTTGTAGCCTAGGGGTTGATAATAACATTGCTAGTCTATATTGCAGATTATAGCTATATATTGAAAAGCAACAATCATGAAAGAAGTAGGCTGTTCCCACCGCATAGTCTGATCTTTGATTGATGGCTGGTTTATTTCTATAAATTACTAGCAGTTGCAGTTTACTGCCTCCTGTTCTAGTTTTCTTGTTCTGTCTTCACTTCTATAATTTATGATATAAATTGCTAAGAATAATTATTCTAAAGTCATTTAAATACGAGATCTGTATACCTCAGCGATTCAGCTTAGGTCCAGGACCGTGCAGGCCTTAATGACCGCGCTTAAAGTAAGCTGTCACCATGTACACTGGTTCAGTAAGGCTATATGACAAGTGTTATGCTAAGTCTCCATAAAAAAACGAAAATACAACGCTCCTGCAGGCGCTTCTGTTACTAATTCACCTCTAAACTGGCACATGATTGTATACAACGCATATAGGCACGAAATCTCAACAACGTCAATGACGTAATACGGGAAATCCCCTAACATAAAATGAAATGCATATTTGCTCATAACTCTTTAACAAAAAAATATTGAAAAGAACTGATTTGATTTTTGAAATCAGCGTATTTTTTTCCATTTATTAAGAAATTCTTAAAATTGACTTCAGTTCCCCTTTAAACATCTCAGAATTGTTAAATCAGTAAATATATTAAGTTAATAAAATACCTTACATGAATAGATTTATGTTGGGTTAAATAAGATAAATAAGTTGTAGTTTCTTATTAAATTTGTAGGCTATGTTAATTCTTTAATCAAATGTACTAATTAAGTATATATTGGCTTTCAACAGTGGGGATTTCCCAAGATGGAGATATATATCAAAATTACAAATAAAGTACTATATTGGCGTCCAATAGTGGGGATTTACCAATATGGAAATATACAGCAAACTAAAATACTTTTTTGTTTAGGATCCTTCGACAGAGATCAGGAAAATCGCCGAATTCCTTGAAGTCGATATTACCGAGGAGGAGCTCGATGACGTCATTTTCGAGACGTCATTTTCGACGATGCGGAGACAGTCTGCACATATCGAGAAGAAACTCGATTTTTACAGGAAAGGTCAGTGTCCTTGCTCGATTTAACGATTTCAACGGGATTTTTTAATGGAATTTCAATGATACTAAATTAAATAAATATCCCAATCATACACAACACACTGCAATGCAATGGCGGTAAACTGACGGTGATCTTACAATTGCATGTGTGTTAACGGCCCTTGCGTTTAATCTATCAATGTTCAATCAAATGAACATTGTTGATTAAACGACCCTCTTTTTACCGACAAAAGTTTCGAACCCAAGATTGGGGACGTCACCTGGGGCCTTATATATATATATATATGTATCGGTCGCGCTAACCACTCAGCCACAGCACGACCTTACTAAACGACTCTTTCTAAACTTCATAGGTGAGGTTGGAGACTGGAAGAATCACCTCACGGTTGCCCAATCTGAGATGATAGACGCGAAAATAGAAGAAAAGCTCGGACACACAGATTTGAAGTTTACATACGAACCATAAACTTAAACACTCCGCTCCGCTGTTAATTGCATAGATAATATAACGCGCTACAGAGCTTGCGAGCGATCGAGACACAATAAGGTTGCTTGCTGAATTTGTACCGGTTTCGTACTGGACTCCAAGTTATCAGTTCCAATGTATTTCCAATGTTTAGTTTCAAATTGTTATATCAAGTTTATCTAAAAAAATCGACATTTTGTAAACGTGATAGCTAATGTTTAAAGTGCTGTAAAGATGCCTTTTAATTCCCAGCGACCAGCCGCCGGTCATTTGTTGTACATGAGCGTACGCTTTAATACAGAGGATATATATGCTTCATATGTACGTATCGACTAGCAAATGTTGTAACATTTTCGTCATATGATTTTATTCATTTGTGAATAATAAAATCAATGCGTAACACAAGTATATTGTCGGTTCATAAAACGTTTCTTTTATGGAGAGCATCATAACGCGGGCCGACCGATTGGCTTGGTGGATTAGTGCGTCGCCTGTCAGCCACAGGGTTGTAGATTCGAAACTGGTCGCTAGCTGCTTAGTTGAGTCCTTGGGCAAGTTACTTATCTGACATTGCCTAAACCCTTTCCCAATGACATGATGGGTTCTATCAAATTGAAGGAACGTCTAATTAATACATAACACATTGTAATAGCTTCGGTAAACCGATGTTGGGCTCAAGGTTATCTGACGATTGTGCGTGTTTTAACGCCTCCCATTCTTTTCCCATTCACGGGGATAAACGTGATTATCCCATCGTGTCTACAGTAGGACTGTTTGCAGTGTTTAAAGTTATGCATAATTTTTTTCTTTAACACATTAAACCTGTTCAAGGACAACTAGTTAGCCGCTGGTAAATAAATGACGTAAAAGTTTAAACATTGTAGTTCACGTCATTTAGATAATAGTGTTTTTTATTTAAGACTCAAAAACAATACGACGCTGAAAATACCAGTAGAAAAGTAAATATTTATATAAATAATACAACTAACTACTGAATTTATCTGGGTAAACAGGCTGGAAAAGCCATTAGACATAAGTCAACATCACATGTCTAACCGCAAGCAAATACCAAGATTAAGTGGCTAACAGTAGCAAATGATTAAACTAAACACACAATGCTTATCAGTTTACAAAACCCTATAAATTTTGTGTGTACATGTGACGTGTTGCGGTAATGTAGTGCAATTGCAGATTTATTACTTTACGTCTTTATTACAAGAAATACGACCATAACATTAAATCAAATATGAATAACAATTAACTAAACGGTGCTTCAGTCACTCAGGTAAGGTCATAAGGCAGTAGCTATTTAATAATCACATATTTTTATATCCGAAATAGCTAATAAGTGAGTGAGTATTCATGTGTTTTCTTATCGGGCAGTAGCCAAGGAGTATGAATCTACCAAAGTATATTAATAGCAACTACAATAATAGAATGTAATGCATAAGTAATGTATATATCTAACAAAATATGAATAATTAACTACATCAAAAAGTTCGGTTAGTCACGCGTTATTGCATTCTACGGCGTTTATTCCACGTTTACAAAAAAAAGTTCGTTTACAATTCGGCACTTTTTTGGAATTTTTTTGGGGGGGAACAAAAATGAAGGCATTCGTATATTCCGTGTAGCATAAACCTTTTTGATTCTCGTATTTTTTATATTGAACAACACAGTATCGATTCACACAGATAAATAACTTCTCTTACACGTTCATCAGTTGGCAATACCACGTAAGCACGGACATAGTTATAAAACATATAATCCTGTATTCCTGTTGCTCCCATACTGAAGACTACTATTACTGCGCCCCTAAAAGCTGACTGGTACATTTTAATTAGGCTAAGATTCAAAGTTTAAAATACTACTTGGAGTAGAAACTAGAGAGTATCAACCACGTGTTTTAAAACCACTATTTGTAAAACACATTTTGTATGACATATATGTATGCGAGCAGGGTCCCTAACCACAATTTTTATTTTATACACCGGGTTAGTAGTTTGTTTCTGCAAGCATAAACGCATGGGTCCCTGAGGTAACAATCCGATCTTGTTATAAATGTTCATTACACAATATATATTATTGTCAGACATGTACACGTCAGATCCATGTTATGTAACATTCCTGAAAGTTTTAACCGGACTGTCATAGTTTTGTTTCTGCAAGCATAAACGCATGGGTCCCAAAGTTATTAAACCAAACTTCTTTTCCATGTGTAGTTAAAAAAGAATAACCGTGTTAGATTTACAAACATTTCACCACAAAGGTTTTAAATTTAAGCCTCTTGTCAGTCGCTTTGGTAAAAAGGAGGCAAATTCCCAAAACAACCTGATTGAGTTTTTCTTTATTTCGGGGAATTCCCCTGGGTTTAGTACATAAATTTCTGCTTAACATATCTAAGTTATGTTATCTAAGTTGGATGTTTGTTAGATAATCTAACAAACATCAATCCGCTTTGGTGACTGTTTGTTGGAGATTTCGGAGCGATATAGCATGCCTATTACAATTATGGTTTAAAAACAAATCATAATTTTTAGGGTATTTCCCTAGGTAATTTTTTAAATTCTTTTAAGTGTTAGATCCTTGGCTAATGCACTTACAGTTCACCAAATTTAAATGAAATTGTAGTAGCCGTTTAAGCGCTTTGCCCAAAAAAGCTATCTTTAAAAAATAAATACCGTTTTGTTTTTTTCTCCTTCCAGGGTAATTCCCCTGGGTATATTTCCCAAAATTGTTTGGTTTATGCATATCTAGACCATGTTGTCTAACAAATGACAAAGTTTCTTGCAATTCCATCACTCCTTCTGGTGGATGTCGTTGCCACATGCCTGTCACAATCACGATTTGAAAACAAAATCTTATTTTTAGGGTATTTCCCTGGGTAATTGTTTTAATTCTTTTAAGTGGTATATCAGTTGCTAATGCCCTTACAGTTTACCGAATCTAGTTGAAATTGGAGTAGCCGTTCAAGCGCTATGCCCCAAAAAGCTAATTTTGTTTAAAAAATACCGTTTTGGTTTTTCACCTTTCAGGGGAATTCCCCTGGGTATATTTCGCAAAATTTTGGTTAGTGCACAGCTAGACCATGTGATCTAACAAATGACAAAGTTTTATTGCGATTCCATAACCCCTTCTGGTAGATGTCGTTGCCACAAGCCATGCCTGTCAAGCGTTTGACGAAAAAAAAAGAAAAAAAAACGGACAAAAACAATATGTGTCCCATTTTTCCAAATGGGACCCATATTGATAAAGCATACTTTAACACTGAGGGAGCGCTCTGATGTGTTATTAAAGTAGAAAATCATAATTATATCATGTCTAATGCACCAAAAGTGTAAACTTTTTCCCTGTATATGCGGCAGTATTAGATAAAACCATTCGTCGATACTGTTACGGATAGGATATTCATGTTTATCCCCGTGAATGGGATAACCAGCGGGGTTAACACACGGACAATCTTCAGATCACTTCGACAGTAAGTGCGAGGTAAATTTGACGATTGCCCGTGTGTTAATCCCCTTGGTTTGGAGTTTTACTAAATTAAAGGAACATGTGAATCATATACAACACACTGCAATAGCTCCGGTAACCCGACAATGGGCGCGTGGTGATTTGACGATTGCCTGTGTTTTAACTCCCCTGGTTTTCCCATTCACGGGGTGTATATACCCCTCCTATCCCAATGTGCATTTGAGAAATGCTTCAGTGCCCTATAACACCTTTCCCTCTCATATTAGTGTGGTGTGTGCGCGAGGTAATCTGATAATTAACCTTGTCATAACTCCAGCGTTTTCGCATCCACGGAGGTAATACATGAACACCAGAGTGCGGTGAATCGGGATTTGCGCATGAAAACATGCATGCCATTTATATAAAATCAAATTAATAACAACGATACAACAGACAACAAACTTGTATTTGTCATTTGCACTAGAATTTTCTAAAAACGATGAGAGGCATTTCATTTTGTATAACTGCACTTCGTATACCGGATTACATTTAAATTGACAAGCAACCCTTTACATATTTTAAAACTGGAGCCAAATGGAACATTTCGGGCCGTTGTTTGGTCGAAATAAAAATATGTATTATTTGCTTCGGTTTAAAACTATATCAGTAAGTTCGACCAGCGCCGATTTTTCGGGGGAATCTTGGAAAATGGATAAATGGGCGATCGCGTCTTTGCAGTATTGTTGGGCTAATAAACGAGTTTCTTCCAGCGCCGAACTCTGAAAGGCAAATTTTGTTCTTAGGTATGTAGGAATAATAGGTCGCTCAGTTAAACTTCTTAATGTTAGGGTCAGTATTACCACCGTGTATTCGTATTTGTATGCATGTGAATGGGAAAATGCAGGATATGTAGCACATAAGGCAAGTGAGCGTTATCGCAAGGGAAATCGTTAGGATTACCTTACACGCATCGTCGGGTTACCGGAAAGTTATCGACTCGGGTAACTGGAAGCAATTGACTAGGCCAGCTAATGTTTTAGGTCCAACCATTTTTTTATTAATCCACCAAAGATAGACAGATAAAATTAAAAGTCATCAAAAACGGTTTTAAACATTAACACAACGCAAAAGCTCAGACCATCGAAGGATCATCTTACACAACACACTAAAATAACTCCGGTAACCCGACGGTGAGTGCAAGGTAATCTGACGATTGCCTGTGCATCGGACGATTATGCAAGTATTAACGCCTCTGGTGTACTCCCATTCAGGGGGTTGGAGGTAAACATGAGTATACTATGCTAAAAAGATTGACTTTGAAACACCCCGTATGTGAACTAGTAACCCCCTGTAAAACATACCACCTTTTACCATGTAGGGTTTGCAATTCATATTTTTCCAAGTATTAAAGCAAAACTATCCACATTTACAGCAGTTTGATGGCTGCAACGACAACTTACGTTATGCACAGCTTCCAAAGCTTGAGCCACATCACCTGGCTTCCCAAACCTTCGTAATATCAATGCATGTAGGTCTGGATACTGCAAGATACAACATAAAATGATAAAATGATCTGGTTTTCCAATAAATAAGAATCGTGATTAATAAATAAATTGTCCGGTGAACCAGTGGGTCAAAACAAGAACTAGGATGTGGGATCTGAACCAGTCGATAGCTAGTCGAATTTTGTCTTTTATTTAGGTAATAATAGTATATGATTTTATCACCGTTATTGGGAAAACCAAGGGGGTTAACACACAATCAGATCCCCTCGCGCCCACCATCGGGTTACCGGAGCTATTGCAGTGTGTTGTGTATGATTTACACGTTCTTCAATTTGGTAGAACCCATTAATCCGCTGGGTTCAGGCAATGTTTGTTAAGTGCCTTGCCCAGCGAAAATTGCAATTAATAAAAACCATGTAAACGTTAAAATACCTTATCACAAGCAAACAGAACAGGCGCAGTGGCGAGACCAAGGTTAAGATCCGCTGCAGATGGTTTTCCCATCGCATCAGATGAAGATACAAAATCCAGCAAATCATCGATCAATTGGAACGCTATTCCAATATTCCTTCCGTACTGATACGCTGCTTCGATGACATCTTGGTTGTTTGAACTTAAACATGCGCTCTAGGATAAGAATTGTAATCAAACATGGTATTTTTTCGACGCTTTTTTTCAATGCCTTTTAATTCTATTCAACACTTTAATATATTTTTTTACTTTTTATTATATTATTTCTAGATTATATTTCTCTAAAACTTTCAAAATCCTAATACTTATTTTTAAATCTGTGTGCCGTTGTTACACATAATTGTCAGATTACCCCATGCCCTCAGTACAGGTATTCTTATCTGAATCAGTTTTGTTTCGAAGAACTATTGTAAAATCAATTATTTCAAATCTAGAATTTTAAGCTGCTCTGAAATAGACTAAAATAGACAAAAAGTTTCAAAAGGTTCAAAATTGGTCACTAGCTCGGGTATGTTCTTGAGCAAGTTTTTTTTTAGTAAGAAAACATCAACACCTTTACGTATTAGTGCATGGATATTTGAACAAGCTGCATATAATACCTACCGCTTTGCAACAATTGGTACTAAAAAAAAAAAAAGTTTTTTTTTAGTAAGAAAACATCAACACCTTTACGTATTAGTGCATGGATATTTGAACAAGCTGCATATAATACCTACCGCTTTGCAACAATTGGCAATCAAGCTTGCAGTTTTCTTATAAGTCTTTTTCAAATAATGGTTAAATTGGTCTTTGTTGTCTTGTTGCATAAACTCACCTGAAATTAAAGAAAGAATTTGATCTTGGAGAAACCAAATTAGTACAATATCCAGTGTATAAACCCCCATTGGCGTGAATTTGATCTAAAAAAGCATGCGTTCAAACATACACAATACAAGTGGTGAAAGGAAAAATATAATATCTTTACAAAATAAATAACTTTACCAAATAAATATGATTATTAGAATGTTAAAACCATATACCGGTATACTTATCAACAAAAATACGGTATTAGAATGAGTATTTTTGTTTATACATTATAAATGGCAAGTCCTACTTGGCTTTATATGTGAATACACTTTGTACAGACCCATTCATTTACTCTGACGGTGTACGCACCAAGGCTCATACTTGGTATATACAAGATAAGTAAAAGGACTTTTCAGGGTAGAATACATCACTGTATGCTACCCACGCTAGCATTGATTTGGGACATAAGCTTTAACACAATGCAAAAACATTTGATTGGGGACATAAGCTTTAACACAATGCTAAAACATTTGATTATGGACATTAGATTTAATACAATGCAAAAGCATTTGATTAGGGACATAAGCTTTAATACAATGCAAAAGCATTTGATTGGGTACATAAGCTTTAACACAATGCAAAAGCATTTGATTATGGACAAAAGCTTTGTTTTTTTTTTCATGGCTGGAATAATTACTATGAGTATCATATACACTAGTTCATATAATCACCTCTCACTATATCATCGATAATCTGAGAGATAATGATTGTGACTTGTGAATTTCCGATGGTGGCCAATAGCTTTGAGGAGTTTGCCACAACATAATTCCCAGCCATTACTGCCTGCAATGAGGTTAAGGCATACTGTAAACAAACTTAAGCATAAAAGTTTAAATCGTAAACATGGTGATTATTTAGCTCAGCTTTCTGTGTCTCTGCTATGTGGGTAACACACTTTAATGTTGATTTAATAAAGTAAAAATTGATTGCCCAAAAATCAACATAACACCCAAAAATGTACACAGAATTTGCAGACTTTTTTTTAATTGTACCACAGTATTAAATTTATAATTCAAAAAAGATTTCATTTTTATGTAGGCCAAGAAAGCAATTTGTAATGGTTGGGTGAAATCTGCCGATCTAGCACAGGAGTAGGCAACTGTTCTAATCGGCGGGCCAGATGTGGGAAAATAAAGTTCTTATTGGGCCAGGTTATTACATGAATAGTATTCAATATCTTAATTACAGGGTATGGTTAGATACAGTCTAAGGGCCGGTCTAAATCCCTTCACAGCCCCGGTCCGCGGGCCATATGTTGCCAATGCCTAGATGTAGCATCTATTTTGGTCAATATCTCATCAGCTTTCTCCAGGATACTGGAAGACATGAATGCTATATCCCAGATTCATAATAGTTCCAGAAAACAGAAGTAACAGGCCTTCTATGACCTATATTCCTGGTCCCGGTGCTACCATGGACCCGCCCATACTATTGTAATATAATAATGGTTGGGTGTAGTTTGCACCCTCGACTACACAATTATGCCTACTGGAACCACTTCTAATGCCAGATTTACATTTCCATTAATCCATGCCCAATATAACACAATTCTGCGACACAACTTCTAGCACCAGATTTACGTCCCCATTAAACCATGCCCCACATAAAAAGATTCCCCAACACAAGTTCTAGTACCAGATTTATGTCCCCATTAGTCCATGCCCCACATAACACAATTCTCCTAAGGCCCTAACGCAAGTTCTAATGCCAGATATTCCCAATACTCCATGCCCCCAATATGACACAAATCCCTTACATTCCGGTCCCCACACAGAGCGTTGACCGATCTCTTCCCTCTCCTCACATCGGAAAAGTCCACGACGTCATCATGGATCAAACTTCCAACGTGAATCATCTCTGCTATGAGAGCCAATTTGCGCTGCTCTTTACTTACAGTGCTGAAAAACGAACTTCTTGTTAACCCTTAGACCACGACGGTTACATATTTGTAACCTAGAAGTGTCCCCGAAAAAAAAAGCACAATTTAGTCGTTTCTTGGGGGATTTTTCTAGTTTAAATATTTTTGGAAAGCATTTGAATAGATCTGTCGAAATAACGCATAAAAACATAACCTTTACATTTAAAATTTTTGAGTAATATTGCTCCAAACATTTTTCTTAACAATTTTTGTATCTAGTTTAACTTTTAGGTAAACAATCGCTTTTTTGTGTTCTGGGGAGTTAAAACTGTTACACTAGTTGCTGTGAGAATAAAACTAGCAGTAGCCATCTTTGTTTTCGCTTTTACCAGTCATTTTCGATCTTTCAACAATATATGTATACATATGTTAATATGACTTTCGCTAATTACTATTGATATTTATTCATTTTTTCGTCTTTGTTTTGTTTGTTGTTCCATTATTATATGATATTCAGAAGAAATATGGCAACTTCGCGGTAGTTTACAGCCGATCAGGCTGCCAGCATGAACGAGGCCGACAGTGATTCTGGTGATGAAATGCCATATTTGTCAGTCATGTGTGACGTCATCACGCTTAGTTGACGTCATCAAAAAATAAACGACCTAACTTTGTATGAAATTTCATTTTGAACAACTTTGTAATACATTACTATCTTCTACAAGCTACCAGTAACGAGTAATTAGAGTATGAAGTGTTAATTATGACGTCATTACAAATTCTACGACGTCATCAAAAAAATAAAAATACCAATTTGTAGAAAATTATCTACTGGACAACTTTGTTATAAATTATTTTTACCTAAGTCCAACCGTATTCGCAGCAAACAAGGTCAAAGCAACCTTACTCAAAAGTGCCAAAAACGGCAAAAGTTCCGTCGTGGTGAAAGGGTTAATAGTGGGCAAAGTCAAACTTTTTAGATCGGTTCATTCATATATTCATATTCATATATTTTTATTCATATATTCCTACAATTTGCGCTGCTCTTTACTTAAAGAAACTAAACATAAAATAAAAAGCTTTCCCAAAAATGTTAGAAAATCATCCAATGAAATAATGACAAACGAGGAATAATGGAATTTGTCCAGTATAAAAATGCGAGGAAGTTAATTTTAAAATATAGAAATAAAATAAAGAAAACTTTACACTATAATGACTGGATATTGTAACAACTTTAATCAATGTACAGTGAATGCCGCTTAATGTAATCACGGATAATGTTATCAATCGGTTAATATTATCGGAATTCCTGATCCCCGCCCGAACGTACAATATGCATTACAAATATGCCGCTTACTGTAATCAGTACATCGGTTATTGTTATCAATTTTCCCAAAACGTCCCAAACGTAGAGACTAATTTCGTTAACTTCTAACATAAATGCCATGCTTTGACGATTAGCCACCTGAGAAACCTATAAACATTGAAACTGGAATTGTCGAGCCGAGCAAATGAACTGGGTGATAATTTCGTGAGTTTAAAAAAAGGAGATCGAAAAGGTGAGTAATTTAGGTTAGTCTTATTGTTCGGGCAATAAAGGGCAGTAAAATATTTTGTTTACAGTTGTATTGTATTTAAATTTATTTTTTCGACACCTATTGAACGAAAAAATGTTTTCGGTTAATGTTATCAATCGGTTATTGTTATCATTTTTGGTGTTAACAAATGTGATCACATTAAGTGGCATCCACTGTACTTTAAAATATGATGTACAGGTTTATGTAATGCGTATATCTAATAATTGCTTCTACACACAGTTTTTTGACCCCAAAAAGCGTAACCTCATGTTTAAAACACAACCGACAGATATCATTTAAAGTTAGTATAAATTTTTTACAGTAACATAATAATTGACAGAACAGAGCAGCTAACAAAAAAAATACTGTTTAGCTGCGTTCCAGACACTAAAAATTTAATTTCTGTCCAATCTTGAATGACTTACTGTAACAAATCACCTTTCTAATCCACAATGTTGATTGCACAGTCGAGAAATGAGGAAAACAACCATCGGTCGGAATTGTTTGCCATTTCCATCAAAATAATAACAACACATATCCCGTAGCGGTTTCATACGAGTGTGCAGAATCTGAAGTAAGAGGTTGATTAGGGTACCAATATTGTAATATATTAATACTGAATAACAGTTTGATGTTTTTTATACTGATATTGAATTTAAACCCATGAATAAAAAAAATTGAAAATATAGTTAAATTATTGGACTATTTAAATCTTGGACTTTTACGAGTCTTTTTTTTTTAAAAGTCTGTTTTTTTATCAATACTTTAAGATTTACACCAACTCGCAAACAGTGTTTTTTGTTACCAGCAGTAACTCTAATTATAACAGACAATTTAATGTTCCTTTGGAAATTTACTGTAAAACTACACCCAACCATAATGGTATTCTTATTTTTATTCTATGCAATTCAATAAACAGCATTGCCTATATATTTTTATCATTGTGACAGACAAAACAAGACTTTTTGAAACAGTTTTTTTGGACTGACATGATGCCATGTAATAAAAATCCAATATAAAACTAATGTTAATTTTTGTTTTAATATTTTCCTCATTTTTATTATTTAGCATACTCTCAGTTTAGCCTATGTCACAATATGGGAAAATAGCATTAATGGAATCCCAACCCACCTGGTTAATCTCATTGTGCAACCCAGACATATCATCAGTAATACAATCCATATGCTGAGATAATGCCGCATCTTTTGCATAGTGACGATGAGCAAAATAGTCAATTCTTTGTTTATTTGTGCATAACTGACAAGGTGAGGTAGTTAGTGGATTTAAACAGGTATGAAGGTTTGACTTCTGTAGGAAGTGACACTTGGAGATAAAAGGAGAAGCCAAAAATCGTTTTTGAACATGCGGCCTAGTCCTTGTACAAATACTGAAAAGTAGTTTCATTCTAAGGCAGCAATCTGTAACGAAAAATATTTTTAATTTACAAAAGGTACCGGTAATAGTTAAATTATTTTGTGCTAATGGCCCTAGACGGATTGCTGCCTTTTAAGGACTTTGATTTGTATAAAAAAGTCTATACAACAGAACAAGCATTAGAGCAATAGGATAAGACAGGATATTTATGTTTTCTCATGAAGTGGAAACCTAATATGGCGTTATTATAGGGCTTTAGTAATCTGCGGGACAGCACACTATATTACAACTCACAAGCGGATATTTTGATCACTAACATGAGCGACACATGGTAAATATTAAACGGGGAAAAACAATTTTGTCAATAATCACTCAAGGCTTAAGTATTTTACTCAAGGCTTAAAATAAATCAAATTTCATTAGTTAATTTTGATTTAAATTGTTTTCTGTTTAATGTATGTTATGACGTGATATAGTCCGTCCCACTCATGTTAGTGACGAAAATACACTTCCTCCCCTCCTTCCACTGTCCCGCTCCGTTTATTAGTGAAGCACTTATTACATGTGGGAATCCCACACGTTTATAATTGTAATATTATATATTTTAACAACTAGATCGCGCCATGCCATGTGTCCATACGAAACCCGTCTAAGAGCAGAGCGCTGCTACATACACATGTGCATGTTATGGGAGCTTTTAAAGTGTGTTTTATATGTTTCTTTATTTATGGAAAACCAATTGATCCAGCTAAGGAAATGTCTGTGCAGTGTCTTGTCTGAAGACACAACCGACTAGCTAGTGACCAGTCTCGACTTTCAAATCTTTAACCCTTCGGACAAAAGGAAACGCCTTCCACCAAGCTATTTGGTCAAACAACAAAACAAACTTTAATTAAACATACCAACGCTCACACTTTGGCTCTTAGCGCAACCACGACAGAACTGTTGGATGCCCACTTTCCGTTCTTCGATTTTCCACCCCAAGGTCGGACGTTAAGCTGTATGTTTTGATTGACAGGATGACGACACGGGAAACAAATTGCCGGTAATAACTTTAACCCGAGTTTCTAATACATGATAACAAAAAATCAACTTTCCTCAAGGGGGCGGGGCAAAAATGGAAAGTAAAAAATAAGGTATTTTTGACAACGTGAAAAAACTCAACAAAATGTCAAGTATATTTAAAATCACAATCAAACACAATTAAAACGGAAAAAATAATATGTGAGGACCATCACGGTACTCCGATTCCAGGTGAAATCTAAGCGCCGAAACATTGTGGAGCGCAAGTGATTTTAATGGATTTTGAACTACTAAACGATTATTCACTCGTAGCAGTTGTCACGGAAATGTGGCAAATATTTGCAACAGAATCGAAATCACCGGAAAAGCTTAAAGCTTGCTTGTTTCCTGTAAGATCTCAATCTGAAGATTTTTTTTGTTGCTGTTGAAAAATACGTTGGGCAACGCAAGTATTGAACTGTCTTGAGTATTCGTCAAGTAGAAGAAAACAAATGAATTGTTTAACTGTAGATTTAATTCATTTAAACAATCGACACTTGGAAGAAGAGATTGTAATGTCATGGCTATAACAGCTGACAGTATGTGTATTAAATTGGTGGAGCTTTTGTAAAAGAGCAGTGTTAGTATAAGGAAAAACACGACTCATTCGTAATAGGTAGGCTACAAGTGATAACAGCACATTCACTCAAATGATTTGTCGGTTTCTTCTGCTTGGCATTAATATTTAGCTTCCGTAACGTTCTTTCGCTGGTGCGAACAAAACTCCAAATGTGATGTCTTCACGCACATGCCCCTAAATACGTCTATTGACGCAAATCGTATAAAACATCGTGCTTTTATTTAATAACACATGGCGACGCCTGGTTTGTCTGTTCTCTTTTTTTCTTTTTTTGAGCCAAGTTTCGAACCCATGATGGGCTCGTCACTAGGACCGTTTTTTTGTATAAGAGTTGGTATGTGTATCGGTCGCGTTAACCATTTGGCCACACGACAGTACTTTGTCTGTTCTTTTCATCCGACCGGTTAGTCTGGCACCTTTCAACCGAAAGACTAAATTACAGACTAAATCACCTTATTGCCTAAACCCAGTATATTAATGGGTTCTACCAAATTGAAAAAACGTGTCTATCATACACAACACACTGCAATAGCTCCGGTAACCCGACGGTGGGCGCGAGGTAAACTGACGACTGTCCATGTGTTAACCCCTTTGGTTTTTCCATTCACGGGAATAAACATGAATATCCTATCCTATACAAAATTATTAAAGAAATGTACATGACTAGTAATTGTATATAGGATTTTACAATTTTATTACCGTTAATAAGCAAGACCAATCGGAATATCTAAGAGAAATTGTTAGATTAGCAAAGATTTTGCAGTGTGTTGTATAGGCTTAGGATTGTATATTATTATACGTGGTGCAGGTTAATTCCTCTAACTGCCTTGAACAGTACAAAGGTCAAATTTTGATAAACCAACCTTCAAGCTTAATATCCAACTCGATCCACCGTTTTTATGATATAACTCGTAAAACGATATTATGACCACGGTCGATTTCCGATATTTCATTTTATAAGCTTTCTATCTGCATCAATAGTTCAATTAAAATCAAATGCAAAATCTTGGATCATAAATTTCGATTAAAAAATTTATTATGAATAAAATACAGTGTAACAAGATTAATATCGATTCAATGTATATGAGGTAAGAATTACAGATTTCGAGGTTTAGGATTTAAAAAACACGTATATGAATTGTTACAAATAATTGGCATTTTAAACGCCTTTGAACTTTACTTCTTTCGGCCTGGTGAAGCGATTATACAAGACATACAATCCCACTAAAACTACAATCACTAGTAATGGCATATTTAGACTGAAGTAATCTGCGGGAACCGGTTTCAAAGTGTGTCTGAGGACATCTAGTGTCCCGTTGTTTGGCGCCGGTTTGAGGCCAAGCAGATGACACATGAGAGAGTAGATGTGAACAGATTCAAAACCATCCATAACATAATTTTTCTAAATAAAACATAGGTTAAAATAGAGGTTAAAATAATTAAATTATTCCAAAAATAGCAAAAATAGTTTGTTTGCAAGTAAATTGCGTTTGGTAGTTCGTGTTTTAATACCAGTTAACGGTATAGGATAGGATATTCAAGTTTATTCTCGTGAATCGGAAAACGAAAGGGGCGTTAACACACAGTCAATCATCAGATTACCTCGCGTCCGCTGTATAATAAGGTTTTTGCAATAATAATTACAAGAGATGGTTATCCCATGATAATGTACCTGTGGCTTGATAATGTAACTTTTAAGTATCATATTACGGGAACAACGACCAAAAAATTTATTAAACAAACAACAAAGTGATAATAATCCTCCCCAAACCTTAAAAGATGGACCAATGCTGTAGTAGAAAGCCCGCATGTTTGGAAGAGTATTGTCGTAACCATGATCCCCTTTGGTCACATGAAAACCAGGATAATTCTAAAAAAATTTTAGTGGTAAAAATAGGTCTGGCAAGAAGGTAATAAAATTAAATATCATGTTCATCACGTTGAATAGCAAAACCAGGAGCCTTTACCACAAGACAATTGATAGATTCCCTTGTGCCCAAAATGGTTTTGGCAATATGCGTTAAGTGCCTTGCTCAAGTCTATCTAGCGATCAGTTTTGAAACTGCAATCCATCAGCTGAAAGGCAAACCCAATAAGTTGTTGGTCGGACACATGAGTGGGCATTTTTGTAACACACTTACACATTGCATTTAGAGATTCGAAGTATTAGTGAATGAGATAGATAAACAAAAACTAAGACTCCACTTGAACCTTGTGAATTGAAGAATTTAACAAAAATGGAAGTAATTTCCCATGTGTTAAACTTCTTGATTTTTCCATTCACGGGGATAAACATGAATATTCTATCCTAATAACCTATCTATGAATAACTTTGTGTATAAGACTACAGTGCTCACCCAATAAACAAAGAACCCGGGATGGCCAAGAACAAAAATTGAGGTTATTCTGTCACTTTTCTTTAAATGCCATCGTTCAGGTAGATCTTCCTTGTAATAAGCATCTATATTCGGTTGTTCTGTTAAAACATAAGTGTTTAATAAAAAGAATCACAGTAAGCTAATTAGTTAATGTTGTCTACCAGCCACTAAAAGTTGTTTTTTGTCCTACCAAATAGCTTGGTGGGTTAGTAAGTCGCCTTTCAGCCCTTGGTTTGAAGTTTCCAAGCTGTCCCAACAACACAACCAACGAGCAGCGACCAGTTTCGATCCTATAACCTTTTAGTTGAAAGTTGACACACTTACCCACCAAGCTATTCGATCAGACATGTATGGTTAATACTTGGCGTCACGCTTACCAACTCATTAATTCATGGATTCAGACAACTTTTGCCAATTGACTTGCCCAAAGGTATTCTATCCTATTTAGTGGAATTAACAAAAATACTTACGTTTTAAAGCTCTGTACACTTCTTCTTTCCTGCCCAGTTTAGGCTGAATAAGTCCAATTGGACCATAACACAATTGGAAGTCTACATCATCATCCCTCACATGTTTGTTCAATGAAATTGCTTCATTTTCTCCAATAGATGTGTTAATGGGAAGGTGGCCATGATCACTGTGAAAACATATTGCGAAGGTTGAATTGTTTAAAGCGTTTTGATGGCTTGGTACCCATACCGAGAGTTGGAATCAATTTTTCTAGATATTCCAAGCAACTGTGTTATAACATCCTTTGTGGTAAACCTTGGGTAATGATCAATGGGTGAATGATCTAATCCTATAATGGTGGGTGAGCAAATCTAAATTAAAGAATTTATCCTAGAGCTGTACTCTTGCTGAAGCTAAGTGTATTGTATTTATTATTAAAGATTACAATTTAGGTACAACCTGCCACCATATAGCAATGAAAATATCTGCCTTGCCCAAATACATGCCTACCTCACAAATATAATATTCAGGTTGTCAGTTAGTCCTGCTTTATCAACTTTGGAAATCAGGTCCAAGATTGTGTTGCTAACCCAAACCGACACGTCTTTCTTCGTGTTTTTTGTCGGGCCATTTTTGTGCAAAAGAAAATCAGGCTGCAAAGATAAGGGGTTTTGAGTACCTTTTAAATTTAAAAATGTAAAATAAGTAGCCGGTTTGACAAAGGTACGATTCTGAAGGAAGCACTGACTGGCAATGTAAATGGGTTCAATGATAGTGCGGCCACATAGAGTTGATCCTTATACAAACACTTACGTACTTGCTAACATGTGTTTGATCCTTCACAGTAGACGTATAGACCCTGACAATTTATTAAGAAAGAAGCACTGAACATTCAGCATGGGTGTATCCAGCCTATGTTTATCAAGGCTGGTCGAATAGCACAACAAAATGTAATAGCTCCACTCTAGTAACCCAAAGGCGGGTGGGAATGGATTACCAGTGTGATAATAACCCTTGTGTTTTCCCATTTAAAAAAGAATGGATAGGATGTTCATGTTTTTTTCTGTGGATTAGGAAAGGCAAGGGGGGTTAACTGTGTCATGATATAACCTTTCCCACACTGTCTGGTCAGCGAAGCTATTGCAGTGTATTGTATATGATTGAGATGTTCCTTTAATTTGATAGAATCCATTAACCCACTGGGTCCGGGCAATGTCCACTGAGTGCCTTGACAAAGGACACAACTGACTATCTATAGACCAGTTTTAAACCTTTGGCTAAAGGGCGATGCACAAACCCACCAAGCTAATTATTATTTTTACCTCAAGAAAATGTAAAGCAACAAAGTCAAGATCATCTTCCGTTAACCATCGAATGACTGCATTCACCGACTCTGGCCAGGTGTTCTCAAAGGTTGAGATAAATTCATTTTGAATGTACTTCTTCGTAGGACTGACCCCATTAAAAGTGTTATATGAGCCAGGATACATGTATCCGCCACTTTTAAGTCCCTGGTTAAAATCATAGATAATAAAATAGAATAGGATGAGTTTTTTAGTTTTATTCTAAAAGGTGGGATATTACGGTAAAGAATTTATTTATGTTTTCATAATTTGCGTGCTTATGTGAGTTGGCAAAGCCATTGCAGCGTGTTGTTGTATTTTGTATATTATTTAGATATTGCTGCTGTTTTGGTTTAACCCATTAACACAGTGGGTTCAGGAAATTCGCTTAGCGCTTTGCCCAAGAGCACAACCGACTAGCTTGCGACCAATTTTCGATCGGGTTGAAAGTCAATGCACTAAACCACCATGCTATTCAGCCGAACAACTTATAAACAGGTTTTATCTCTTCGGAGAAAAGAGGGGACATTATAAATTAACAGTTATCAGATTACCTTAAAATTACCTTAATATCAGTTATCAGACAAAAAAGGTTATCAAAAAAAGGGGTAACATGTAAATAGAAGTGAGTTAAATTTGCGTTGGGATAGCATCTGCTAAGTAAGGCAACAACCAAATAAGTTTTGATCACAAAACACTTGTGACTGACAGTACGGCGCCAAGACATGATTAATTACATACTTGATTGACAGCTGTTATCCAAATCGGTTCAGCACCTGAATCCCACCAATAGTTCTGTGTTAATGACGAGAAATATTCAGACTTTGGGTCCACTACCCCACTACTTATGTTGTAGTAGCAGTTGTGAACGGCATTATGTGACTCTGGATGCAGTCCTGAATGAAAACGCAATAAAGAAACAGTAAATTTTAATTAATCATCATCATAAATTTATCTGCATAGGAATAAAAGATTGGATATTCATGCTTTATAAATGAGAAGGGGAAAATGTGTAGGTGTCAGTCATCACATGGAATTGTTTTGAATCTGCAACCCTTTGGTTACAGGCAGCACACTTCTAGACTAATCTGTCGACATGTGATAAAGGCTCTTGTGTTTTTTTATTTAGGATAGAAGGATAGAATGAGATAAATATGTTTATCCCGTAATTGTGAAAGCAGGGCAGCTTACACAATCAATCTCCAGATTAGCTCATGCCCGCCATCAGTATAACAGAGCTATTGCAGTGTGTTGTTAATAGACAATTTTTTATAGAGACAATTTTTAAAGTTATCATAACCTATCAATTCTTTTGGTTCAGGCAATGTACGCTAAGTGCCTTGCTCAAGAACACAATATGCCAGATAGAGGCCGGTTTATAATCTGCAACCCTTTGACTTAAAGATTCCAATACTTAAAGATTTTTCAAACCTGTATTTTAAGAAACTTAACTAATTAGTATGGAAATTAAGGACAATAGTACTACTGTAGTACTCAGGCGCGCCGAACATACGAAAAGCCAGGGCATGCGAGGGTTAAGAGAAAATCAATTTCGCGCCCGGCGCGCCAAACTTTTTTTTTAACATTAAATTGCCCTAGAATGCATCTCTTTGACATTTCAAACTAGGCTCTTAACGTTAAAAAATTTCGAGCTGGTACCTGGTACCGATTCGGCATGATTAGTAAAAAAATATTAAATAATTTGGAGCCCTCGCGTTCGTCGCGCCGATTGCAATAAAATCTCCAGATAAAAAACAAAACAGATTAAGTAAATAAATTGTATAAACTTCTCTTGTTTTGCAATGTTGACTTTAGACTTCAACTGACATTTACGGTAATGTATCTTTCATTGCCACAAAAAGCGATGCGATGATGCAAGTTGTTTTCCGAGCTCTCGCTTTAAAAAATGTTCGGACGTCTTCGCACGATAGATGCGCTTTCGGTAAGGAGAAACGCACTACGCGTATTAGGTGCTTTAGTATTATGAGTTCCTTTAGACTCCTATTTAGAATATAAGATATTATAGTTGCCAGTGGTTGTTGTACGCCTCTTTATTAAGCTTGTGTAAATGTTTATAGCCCATCCAATCCTATAAAAATTCCTTAGATTCCGGTTAGTTATAATCGTCCGGTTTGCATCCAAAGGTAATTTTTAATCTAATAATTTAATCGTCCCGACGTAAACCATTCGACTTTCCTTACTTGCGTGGAGTAATTGGTGAAACAAATGTTATATTCCAAATGTGTATGTGCGCGTCTGGAAAATCAAATGATCTCGGCAATTAAGGACGTATCTAAAAAGTAGTTTAAAATCAATTTAGTTAGGGCAGACATAGATTCAACAGGGCATTACGTAGCGGGATCTAATTAATCCATCTGTAAAACTAAATCATGCAAACAACAATAAATCACATTGTTAATCCTAAAAACTTTAATTGTGTAAAATGCGTAAAATAAGTTTTAATTCAATTTTCGATATATATTTTTAATTGATAACAGACTGTTTATACTAAAGAAACATTAGTTTACTCTCTCTTATCATTAGCGTGCGCTTGGAGCGTTCGCACGAGTCATCAAAAAGATACACGCGTCTACTCATTTCGGCCAGGTGCAAGTTGGACCAAAGCCAAACAATCCTTCTACTTACATGCTACGCCGAAGTTGCTTAATAAATTATGTTAAAAGAAACAGATTAGCTTTCCTAAATGTCATTAATACACTCGCTACCGAATATAAAACTTATGCTTGGAAGTTGGAATATATCTTTAAATACCGTATAAAATGGCCTGGTTGTTTCTTAAGTTGTTGTTTCATTGACGCCCCTGTATAATCACAGCAAAGGTGCGACTAAATATATACGCAAAATATATATTATATGTTTTACCACAAACCGTATAAAAAATTTAAATTTTATATGTTTTAAGCTTTAGCTCAAGCTTAATCTGTGCAGTTAAGTAGTGTAAATAACAGTTTAATCGATTTATAGCTGTGAAGTAAAACTATATTTCTGCTCATAGTTTGCATTTTCGCGTCAGAAAATAAGCGTTTTTTGGACGCAATTTAGATCGCGATCGGATCGGCAAGGATTTTAATGATCGTTAAAAATCCTGATCGGCACAGCACTGGGAATTACCGTGTATGTAGTAATGTATACACAAAAAACGCGTTGTTCTCCCATCGCGACGCTTGTATGTCTTGCGTAGTTGAATTGTAGTACAGCCAAACAATTAATGTAGACGATCTGATGATCAAAACGCGTAAAAATCAGGTGATGCTGCATACCCTGGCAAAATGCCAGGGTAGGCTGGCGTACTCTGCATACCCGCGTTCGGCGCCAGTGGGTAGTAGCAGATGTAATTTTAAGCGGCATAGGATTTTAATCACAATATTCAGCACATTTTTTGCTTCTTTAAGTCAATTTAAAACCAGTTTATTTACAAAATAAAGTAATGTATAATTTAAAATCGACTGCAATACCCATACTAAAAAATGGTAAAAATATATTATTATGTAAAGTTAATGTTAATCATTGAATGTTGCTGAAACAGCCAAATGTTTTGTACCAAAGGGTTAAATTTATTGCCATGTAAAATTGTTTTTGCACCACATAAAATTCTAATAAATACCACAGTTTTAACAGAATAAACCTAAGTCGACTATCCTTAGTATGTACATATTTACCGGCATAACAACCGTTCCAACACATTGTCCACTACTGACCTGTCGCTATGGTCATGTGGGTGGGTATGGTTAGAGTAGGGAAAGCTGGTTGCAGATATTTGGCCCGTACACCGTTGGTATTCAGATACTGAAATCCAGGTAGAATTGGTTTTTGATCGGCCAAGTCATATCTGTGTTTAATTGTGATAAGCATGTTTGTTACAGGACAATATTTGCTTAAAACATGGCTGGAGTTGGTTAATGAAGAAATATGTCGTTGCTGCACTTTGTTTAGGCAGGTATATATGTACCGGTATGTCAATTTAATTTTTAAATTATAAGGGGTTATACTTGTGAATGTAATAATTCTCTACAACCCCATACAACTTAAAATTTATAAAGAGTTACAAAAAAACTTGTAATAAAAAACTTCTGATAATAATTCAGTGCAAATATTTAACCATAAATAAGTTACAGAACAAATCACATTATCAGCATTGGCTACAGTTTCCTATTTTTGGTTTTATTTACTTTAAAAATGTTACACCATATTAGTTGTCCAACCGGTTGGTCTAGCGGTTTAGTGCGTCGCCTTTCAATCGAAAGGTGGCAGTTTCGAAACTGGTCGCTACCTGGTTCGTTGTGTCCTTGGGAAAGGCACTATACGGACATTGCCTGAACCCAGTGGATTAATGGTTTCTACCAAATTGAAGGAACGTGTAAATCATACACAACACACTACAATAGCTCTGGTAACCCGACAGTGGGCGCAAGGTTATCTGACGATTGCTCGTGTGTTGACCCCCTTGGTTTTCCCATTCAAGGCGATAAACATTAATATCCTATCCCTATCCTAGTTGTTCACCTGAAACCATCAAATGACACGAGAAGCAACTTGTGGTGTTCGACGGCTTCAGTAGTGATGATGAAGAAAAGAATACAAAAGCACTCAAATGTAAAATTATGGCGTAAACTCATGATATATACATGCACCTGAAAAAGACTGATTTAAGTCATACGGGCAATAAGGTAGACAGGCCATTTAGGATAGGATACTTATGTTTATCCCTGTGAGTGGAAAAACCAACGTGCAATTGTCAAATCGCCTCGTGCCCACTGTCGGGTTACCGTCAGAGCTATTGAAGTGTGTTGGATATGATTCGCACCTTTTTTTCAATTTGGTAAAACCTAATAATCCGCTGGGTTCAGGCAATGTACGTTAGGTGCCTTGCCCAAGGACACAACCTACTAGCTAGTGAGCAGTTGCAACCCTTCAGCTGAAACGAACCTGCAACCCTTAACCTGAAAGGCGACGCACTAAACCATTAGACTTATTTGTTTGACTTGACTTTAAAAAGTTTTAAAGTTAGCTCAATGTGTGTTCAACATTTATGGTTATAAATTAATGAAATTAAATTTAGCTTGATAATTTAGGGGATTTCAATCATTTTCCAGCCAGTCTTCTGAAAATTCAATATAATTACATTTGCTTAATTAAATTTTAATTACCTTCAGTTATGTTTAATATATTATTGTCTTGATAACCTACAGCAATAAATAGTAAGGTTTACATAAAGGAGAAAATATATATTATATTATTTCTATATACCACATACTAATGGCTAAAATAGAAATTCGATTCCGAGGTATTCGAAATTGCAAAAGATTTTTAATCTAGACAAATTGGTTTTAAAAGTGACAAAAACTCTAAAAGCAAAAGAATTTGAATAGTCTTTAAATAGAAAAAGAATTTAAATGAAATCGCTAAACAAATGGAAACGAAATTGGTTTTAAAACTGACAATATCCCGAATAAAATGGCTGTGTGAAAGGCAAAATAAATCATTGTTTTAAACCAGTTATAATAAACCAGTTATCAGTGTAGAATATAAAACCAGTTATCAGTGTAGAAACTTTTACGAGTTCGGATTTATAGTCATCATTTATTTTTAAACTTTGCAAAGCAAGTTTAAAATACTATAACAATACTGAAACTACTGAAAAAAAACTATTTAAATTCCCTTCTTCCTACCCTCACTAGGAAATTAAACCTTTACATTGGATTTAAATTATAGGTTAGGATAGGATATTGATGTTTATCCCTGTGAATGGGAAAAGCAAGGGGGTTAACACATAGGCAATCGTCAAATCACCTCGCGCCCACCGTCTGGTCACCAGAGCTATTGCAGTGTGTTGCATATGATTCAAACAGTCCTTCAATTTAGTAGAACAAAACAGTCCGCTGGGTTCAGGCAATGTCTTGCCCAAGGACACAACCGATCTAGCAACCAGTTTCAAACCTTTAACTTTTCGGTTGAAAGGCGCGCACTAAACCGCCGGACTAACCGGTTGAACAAATTATACTGTAGTTACTTCTTGTTGTTCATTGTTTGGCAACCAAACTTTAGATATTGGATAAAACAAAATTGCGCATAAGTGGTGTACATCAAATTGCAATAGCACCAGCAACCTAACTAGTGTAAGTTTTTCAATTTACATAAATAACAAGAATATATTCTAAAAAATTAATAACCTGTATTCTGTCGCCTAATGGGGGAGGTGTTTTATAAAAGGGGAAAGCCCTTTAAATAAATATGTCACCGACAACACCAAAGAAAACAGCTGCTGCAACAACACTTATTACAAAAGAGGATAACAGGCAACACTAAAAGGAGGGAAAGCGGGAAGGTGGGAAGGAGGAAAACTGAACAGTAAAATGATGGAATCTAGTTTTTAAAAACACTGCCCTAAACACTAATCTCAACCCCAGAACTAACCCTAACTCCAACCCCATGTTTAAAACTATCTCCAATGTCATAATCTTCATTTTAGTGTGCAGTTTCCCTCCTTCCCGCTTTCCCTCCTTTTAGTTTACCTCGGACAACTTGCTAAAAAAAATTATGTGAACAAAGAAGAGCTGAAACCTAAACTAAATATCCTCTTATAGCTGCAGTACACTTAACAAATGGAGGCATTTATTTCTCATACATATGAGGTCCTCTTTGAACAAACTAATAAACAAATCAGGGGATAAAGACTGTAAAAAGAAATTGCCAGCTTTAAATGCAACTTAAATCATGTTAGAAAAAAATCAACTATTAGACTGTTAGAGCAATATAGAAGAAGGTCATGTTCTGAAATAATAGAAGTACAATTTAATAAACAGGAAATTACTCATGACATTGTTATGGCTGTAACATAAAGCCTTTGCATATGGCCAGCATAGGCCATGCATAATAATGTTTTATTCATTTAGGTTTGGCGGCCGCAACCGTTATGTTTATTTATTTATATCTTTTTTGTAATGACGTTTTAACGCTGTTCTTTTTGTTGTCTTTTCCTGTTCCTGTGTCGTAATTTGATTCGTTTGCCATTTTTTAATAGTGGGTCAAAAATGAAAAAATCAAACTAAACTTAATGTCAATAAACCAAGAGGTATTAATATATTCTACTATCCATAAATGAGTAAAAGTTATGGGAAATCTATTCTTGGACCATGTGTGCGGAGTAAAACACCATGCCAGTATAAATGCATGTTGTACAACCTATTTAAATTTAGGTATAAACAATCTAATTTAAATGTATTATTATACGATACAATAGACCAATAGTCCTATTTGTCAATTATTCTTATGTTAACCATGTTAAAAATACAGTATATTTTTGTCAAATGCATGTATCATTTTATCTGACACTCTTGAAAGTTTTAACCTAACTTTTGTTTCTGCAAGCATTAACTTAGGCGTCCGTGAGTCACCAAACCAAACTTTTTCCATTCGTTTTAATTATTAGTTAAGAAATCTCCTGTAATATTTCCGTGTTTAATTTTAATTCTACACACTGGCGACTGCGCGTTTAAATTATATTTGCTAACATGTCATGACTTACAAATCTATTGAACTACTCGTTCGTGTGCATACAAAGCGTTGTTATTTCGGAATTATTGTAGTTGTGTTTCTGGGGATTTCCCCAAACCTAGTTAAACATGATAGAAGGTTTTATTTCTATTTTGATTAAATCGAAATTTTAATTTGTGTTAGTTTAAGTTGTAGAGCTATTATATACACGAAAAAAATTATGTCTAATTAATTTTTTTTTCAATTGGTGGGGGGTTTCATAGATTGCAAAACAACCGATATGAATATTATGCGGTGCCATATCTAACCGATGGTCGGGTTTTGTCCAGATGTTTGGGAGTGTTTTGTAACTGCGGTGGTAATCCCAAGTGTTGATACGTTTGGAAGCAGCATGTGCTGAGTTTCGAGCCAATATTTCTTGTTTAGCTGTGCAGTTTTGAAAACACGAAGCAGGATAGGATAGCATAGGATAATTATGTTTATCCCCGTGAATATGAAAACCAAGGGGTTAACACACGGGCAATCGTCAGATCACCTCGCGCCCACCGTCGGGTTACCGGGGCTATTTCAGTGTGTTGTATATGAAAGAAACGTTCCTTCAATTTGGTAGAACCCATTAATCTGCTGGGTTCAGGCAATGTCCGGCCGGACAGAACCTATATAGCACCCCTGCTTTTTTATTTATCTTGGTCGCTGTTTGCGGCGGTAGAGGCAGGTGCATTTGGCTGCTTCTCGCTTGGCCAAACATTCACCTTAGGTTGTCTCACTCGTTGCAATGGTCGGTGACTGTCACTGATAATAACTACATACATAGATCACATAGCAACTTCTTGTTTTTATTCGGCATTTTTGTACGTTAGTTCATTCTGCTAGTTGTTTTTTTGTTCATAAAATCACGACAATATATACCAAATAAATATAGGTCAAAGATATGACGTAGACGGCGTATTTAACTGTCTGAAATGGGTCGCGTTTGTAATAAAAACAGCGGATATTGCACCAACTGAACTTACTGTACTGGGTCGTGTAGCGATTCACCACAGACCTTTGATAAAAAAAAATCGGAAACAGCTAATGAACTATTTACTTTTGGTATATATTTATACGTGATATAACGTAAAAATGAACAAAAGAGAAAAAATTAAAGTTTATATCAAAATTATTACAAAAGCCTCGAATAAAAATGGCGGTTAAGTATGGTTGGCCATCGATGTCAAAAATTCAGTAAAATCAGCGCACTACTAATTAAGTGGGCGCACTTTTAAAAGTTTAAGCACTTAATTAAGCAGCGCGCACTCAATATTACCAGCACGCTCAAAAACCCTTGTTTTTTTTTTTTTTTTTTTTTTTTTTTTTTTTGAATAATATAAAAATGATGACACAGAAAAATGTTGGAGCCACAACAAGGTAACAGTTTCGATTATTTTACATCGGATTCCATTTCGATTTATGAAAATTAATTTTGTTTTTATGCAATGCGATAGAATACTCAGTTATGGAAATTTCCTTGACAAATTCGATAAACATATTAAAATTCGGAGCGGGAGATTCTAAAACTTTTGCACGGTAAATAACAAATCGAGCACACAATAGCACACAATTAAGAAAAGCCTTTATTTTAGGCAACGCAGCTTGAATACCAAGAGTTTTGTCTGTGGTATTTAATTTAAGGTTCAGGTGGGTCTTAGCGCATATCCAGCTTTCTATTTCGTGCCAGTATTTGTCCAAGTGTTTACATTGCGCAAATAAATGTATATATGTTTCTGGAGAGTTTTGACAAAAGTTACAGTTGGGAGAATCTTTAAGGTTAAAAGAGTGAAGGTGAATATTTGTGACGAGAGCTCGCATATTGATTTTATATTGCAGTGATCTTAATCTGTTTTCCAAAGTACATATGTAGTTTGATGTATAAACGTTTTCCCAATTCAGTTCATTCTGTAGTCCCAGATCTGCTTCCCATGCCAGTTGTTTATTCCTCGGCTTTTCTTGTTTTTTTTTACGGCAGCGAGCATACCATAGTTTATTGTTTGTTGTGTGGTCAGTTTCTTGCGTGAAGTGATTCTCGATTGATACAGGTGGCGTTGCACTGGTACTAACGTTCATATTGTCTGGTATAGCAGCTTTAAGTTGGTTGTATTCCATGAAGAGTTGTCTGTTGTTGGGGTTGATTTCGTGGCTGAGGCATAGTTGGTCGTAATCCATATACTTGTCGTTAATGTCGATCAGTTGGTAAAATTCTAAAATCCCGGCCTCCACAAACGTTGGTATGTACATTGGCTTGTTTCTGAATTTAATTTCTTTTTGTAGCCACAGGGGGGAGTAAAAGAGCGGTGGTTGTTCCCTGCTGCACGTCGCTCTCCACACGTCCAGGCAGCATCTGAGGGCTTTAAAGGGTATTATCTTAGGTAGCAGTTGGTTATTATGTCTTAAGGTTGTGCCAAGGTAGGCGACCATTTTGCGTTCACTTATTGAGTTTTTTTCGATCCGCTTCCAGGTTGTGTCAAAATTATGGTCGAACAACTGTCCTATTTGCTTCATTCTTATGGCAGAGATGTAGGATTCAATGTCGATCATTCGTATTCCGCCATCAGCAAGATCGTTGCACATTACATTCCTTCGTACCCTTTCCCATTTCGATTTCCAAAGAAAGTGAAATAAAAGAATATTAAGTTTCTTGAAAAAATCCTTTTTATATGTAATTGGTAGCACACTGACCTTGTAAGTAAGCGTTGGTATCGCTAAACCTTTGATCACGGCGATTTTTCCGAAAAGGGTTAAGCTTCTGCTTGACCAGATGTTCAAAACTACCTTTATTTTGGCAAATAGGGGTGGGATGTTAAGCTGGTACAACTCCTTTGTGTGACTTGATTTCCCAATTGGTATCTGTACTCCGAGGTATGAAATGTGGTCGAGTGGCCATTGTAGGCCCTCATTTTCGTGTGGCTTAATTCCGGATGATCTGCGACTTCCAATGTGAAATGCGTATGATTTTCTTTTGTTTACTGTACAACCAGAAACTTCACCGAACGCTCTTACGGTCCGGAAAAGTTCATCAAAGCTTTGCTGTTTTCCATCTAGAAACACCATTGTATCATCCGCTAGCAGTGAAAGTTTTACCGGAACTTCGTTGATGCTAATTCCACCAATCTTGTTGTTGTTTTTTATTGTTAATGCCAAACATTCCATGCATAGTAGAAATAGTGTTGGTGATAAGGGATCGCCCTGTCGCACACCCTTTGAGATTAAAAATTCCTCTGAAATAAATTTGTTGTTTGTCATTCGACATTTAGCTCTGTAATACATAGTTTTGACAGATTCTTTGATATAGGGTCCAAATCCGTATGCCTCGAGGCAGTTCCATATAAACGGCCATTTGATCGTATCGAAGGCTTTGTACATATCTAAGGTTAGGATGGATGCAGGGACATTAGCATAGTCAGCATAGTCCATTACATCGAAAAGCAATCGAATGTTATCTCCAATGTACCGTCCTGGTATAAAGCCATTTTGCTCTGGACCGATGAGAGTGTTCAGGTGGGCTTTGATTCTGATGTTGATGACTTTGGAAACGATTTTGTAATCTGTGTTCAGGAGGGTGATAGGTCGGTAGCTTTCTGGTAGTAAAGGGTCTTTGTTTTTTTTAAGGATAAGGGTGACAAGTCCAACTCTTTGTGTTTCTGACAATTCCCCTTTATCGATGGCGTGGGTCAGAGATTTTAGAAATATAGCGCTTAAGCTTTTCCAGAAAATTCTATAAAATTCTGGTGGAAATCCATCCATTCCGGGAGATCGGTTGCTTGGCATCGACTTGAGGGCATTCCAACACTCGTCCTCTGTAATCGGTTCTTCACAGAGGTCTCTATTGGTTTCGGATAACCTGGGGCAACCGGCACGACAAATAAAGTCCTCAGCTTTGTCGGTATAGTTGTCATTCATTTAGTTCGAGTGTCTGATAACAGCTTTTCAAAGTAGGCTCGGAGTCCATTGATGATAGATCTTTGGTCTGTCAGCATATGCCCCTGACACTGCAGGCGGTGAATGGCGTTTTTTTCTTTGTTGCGTTTTTCTAGATTCATGAAATATTTCGTGCACTTTTCACCTTCTTCTGTCCATTTAACTCGGCTTCTAGTAATATATCCCTTATTTTTCAAGTTCCAAAGTGTGTCTAGTTCCGCCTTAGCATCCCGCAATATCGCGATTGTGTTTTCCGACTGGTCTCCTGAGGTTATTTGATTATTTAAGTGTTGTATTTTGGTCTCTAGGTCCCTCTCTTTCTTGTTTTGGATGGACTTTTTATACGCCGAGTATTTAATGCATGCTCCGCGAAGAACGCATTTTAAGGCATCCCATACCACTCCAGGGTTCACTTCGTTGTTGTCGTTGTGTTCAATGTATTCCGATATTGTTTTGTGTATGAGAATCTGGAAATTCTCGTCATCCAGCAATGATGTGTTTAGTTTCCAATATCCAGGTCCATGGGTCTTCGCTGATAGGCTTATATCAAGGTAAATGGCGGAGTGATCGGATTTTATACCAGGGGTGATGTCTGTTGTTTCAGTTGACTGTAATAGGTCGTCCGAGATAAGAAAGTAGTCGATTCTGGTTGCAGAAAATGGATTTGTCTGTATTCTAGTGTACTTGCGGGTGTTCTTGTGTTTAATTCTAAACACATCTTGTAGACCCATGTGCTCCATGCTCTCCTGTATAACACTCTGTGATTTCTTTTTTCGATAGATCGTTGAAATTCCACAACGATCAATTGCGTCCTGCAATGTGACGTTAAAGTCACCAGCAACAACAACGTGATCCACATCTTCAAATGATGCCAAGGTGCAGAAAAAGGTCTGGAAAAAATCTGGGTTGTCAGTGTTGGGACCATATATACTTGCCAGCAGCACTCTTCGGTTTTGGAGGGTCACATCGATGCAAATGTAACGTCCATTTACATTCGTTTTCAGTGAGTTGATTTGGTAGTTCAAATTATTTTTGAATAATATTGCTACCCCTCTGCTCTTATTTGTTCCATGTGCCATCTTAATCTCGCCGGGCCAGTCAAAGGCGAAATCGCGCTCAGTCTCGTTGGTGCTAAAAGTTTCCTGTAGGAATACAATGTCGGCTCGCCTTTGCTTAAAGTAGGTAAAAATTACTTTTCGTTTGTTTCGGTTGTTGAGTCCACGCACGTTTTGTGAGTATATTCTTAGTGACATGGTGACTAGATTTTAGGGTGAAGACCGTTCGTGTCTAGCTCGATGCCACAGCGGCATTTCGGATGTGGATTTTCAGATATCGAGTGGTTATTCGTTTTCCCACATTTGCAAACCGACACAAAGTCGCCACAGGTGCAAGCAATGCAATTCCCCAGTTTTTCCACTACGGTCATCGACCCGCAGTGACATGCCGTACTGTCTTTGTCACACATAAGGCAGCAATAAACATTGTTCGCCTTTATCAGCTCGGGTTGAAATTCTCTGCAACAAGGTAAAAGTCGCATTCTTTCTTTACACAGTGGGCATATAGTTGTGGACTGCGACAGTTCAACAAGGAACCGCTTGTTGTCTGAGCAGCAGGTTCTCGCTATTTTATAGTCGCTGGTGCAGTGGAAACAGTGGAATTTATCACTGTTTTCTGGGACGGGACCTTCACGACCGCAGTTTAAGCATGGTGCAACGAACATATTCTCACTTAAGCTTGCCGATTTTACGGGCGGTGGCAGACTTGTTTCAGGGCTATTTAGCGGTCGTTTTTTCTTGTTTTTTGTTGAGTCGTGATTTTCAGCGTTAATTTCCTTTACTTGGTTCTTTCTTTGATCGGCTGCAGGCATTATAGGAGCCGAAGGAGATAAGACATTTCCCTGCGTCGGACTGCTGCTTTTGCTTTCGGCGACTCGCGGGGAAGGCAGTGGCCAGCGTTGTTTTGGGTTTGCGGCAATTTCTGGATAATCAGTTTTTCTTTTCTTACAGTCCGCTTGTTTGTGGCCCAATTGCTTGCAATATCTACAAGTAAACTCTTGTCCTGGATATGTGATATATAGTTCAAACCCGTTAATAGTGACATAACTAGGAATTGGATTTTCTCTAACTTCATCTTTATTGATTGTTAATATTCTGGTTCCCGTGACAAGTCCAAGTTTGTTTTTAGTATATTTGATTGCGATGGTTTTCAAATGCATTGACTCGAAGTACTTTTCTATAGCTGCGTTTGGCATCGGAATAGGAACCCAGCCAATAACCACATTAATTGTTGAGCTCTCGTACAGTTTTGCGTACTTCACTTTCTCGTGACTGGATATTTTATCCACCATTAAGATTGCGCTTTCTCTGTCTATGCATGTGAAGTCGATTAAGTTTCCTTTTCTTTCCGCAAATCCGATTATTTTGTCAAGTGGAAAACCAATCTGCGTTATGATATCGCATATTTCTGAACCTGGTAGCCTCTGTACTGTTCGAACCGCTAAACAGTTCGGTCTTTTCAAATTGTCGCTTGTTGCAGCAATTGCGGCATAGCTTGTCTGGGCCATGATGAACGTCCGCACGCTAGGCGTGCCAGAGCTGAATGTGCACGCTCATAACCTTTACCTCGCGAAGTGTCACAAATTGTCTCTTTGTGCCACCATGCGGCTAAATTGTCAACGCGTTTACAAATTGAGTACGCGTTCATAAATTACCAGCGCACTTAACTTGTAGACAAAAACATCAACCGTCGTTGGCCATCAGTGTCACAAATTAGTAAAATCAGCGCGCTGTTAAATTAAGTGCGCGCACACTTTTCACATGCTGGCCAAGAGTGTCATAATTTATCTGTTTACCCCACCGGGCGGTAAATAAGGTAGCGAAAAGACTGTAGAGTCGAATTATACAACGAAATGATGCAGCAACATAAACTGGATCTCTTGTTAAAAGCGAATTCTCTAACATGTGTTGTCATTTCAGACCTTTTCCTGTTTTCAGGAAATAGAGAACGACAAAATGCACCATACGCAAGTGATATGGGAAGCTGTCGTTACAACAGGCAAGTGAAGTCTTAAAGCAAAACAAGTAGTCATAGTCAATTGTGCAAGAATTTTTTTTTGACAAGGTAGTAGGTCTTTACTCATGGTGATAACATTTTTTTAGATATCTTCTCAGTTCTTAGACAAAAATAATCGATCATGAATTATAAAGTTTGTTTTTTTGTTGTTCTAGTTGGTTTTATTTCAAGCTCATATGCTCAAGATTATGCCGCAGCCCCTGCAAGTGATCTATGGTCGGAAATATCCTCGTCAGATGATGAAGCATACGCGTCAACCTATGCAATCGGTCCATGGGTGTTTAGACCTCCTTTTGACATATTAAAGGTGGCCGAACTACTAAAGAGATTATAGCTAAAAACAGAAGTAAAACATTTTGGGAATAATCTGTCATAAAATTACATTTTAATCCTGCAGACCAAGTCTTTAACATCAGGTACCATCATACAAAATTGTTAAGTGATCTAGAAATTTTGTGATACTTTAATAAATGCTAAAAACATGAAAATAAAAAAATACAATATTGTGTAGGCCTACCATACCATGTAGCAATAGCGAAAGCATTTATAATACACTGCTACTACGTGTATGAAATTGTTGGACACCCCAAAAATATAACTTAATGAAGACTTGTAATTCTAACAAAATGGATGGATGAGCCTCTTAGTAATGGTTACATTTAGATTTTAAATGTCGTCTTGTAACCATAGACTGCTTGTAACGTGGACAAATTTAAAAGACGCGGTTGTTTCCACAAGTATTTTATTGATAAAGCAGTTGTGGTTTTTATGTATAGCCTAGATAACAAAATTACCACCGTTTCCCAGACGAGCAAACCTGTGGTTAAGCAGCAGAAGCAAAGCAACATAATGGTAAAAATAGGGTTTTCGACCTTGTCTTGCCTGTCCCCCTATAGGCTATACTCTATTTTAAAGGTTACAGCATAATATAAACTGTGATTTAAAGCAATTTATTAAATCACGTTTTGCACTAGTCAACTTCCCCAGCATGCAAACTATTCGTGGTTAGTAGATGGCCGAATGACAGGGAAATTTCGGTTACGTGACAAAACTTTTGTTTTAATGTCGTATTTTTTACAAACTTATTCTCGCGTCAAAACGTTTTATTGTTTACCACGAACGAATTTTAAAAACTTACTTCTTTAAAATGCGTCATTTGAAGGGACAATTGAAAATACCCGAATCACAATTTTAACCAAGATTATTTCTTACAAACAAAAAATGTTAAAGAGCAGAATAATTTTAAATTAACGAAAGTGTAAACTGGGTAAGCCTTGTTCAATAAATTAGAAATATGGTATATTTAGAAAATGGGATCCCATCGTAAATCCTATAATTTATAAAATCTATTTAATTTTAAAAATAATTCATGACATTTAAAAATCAGTAAACTAAATGTTTTGACTAAACAAGACTTACTCTATAGATTATACACACAGTTTAATGCTCCGTAGGGTTTGACATAATTTTAGGTAATCGTAACAATTAATTTTTGTTAAGAATATCTTGCAAAAGTATTTTTTTTAGTTAAACAAAAATGTTATTGCAACTGATTTCTTTTGCTGCGTTGTATTATTCCGCTTCGAGGTAAAAACAACTACTTTTAGGCGGTAGGAAATTAATTAACATAATAAGAACGTGTTTGCGGTTTGCATGCTTAACAATTTTAAAATAATTTCCACGAAACACACATTCTTCGAGAAACAACTCTAACGCAATTTGCCCAACTTGTTATAAATACCCTCAAACGGTTTTGTGAATTGATTTGCGAAAAGAGCAGTTTTAAAATGTCGTTAATTTGGAGATCGGTGTTAATAAGCGCTTTAAGTGTAGTGGCATGTTTTGGTCATACACCAACCGACCAGTACATGGTGTGTAAATCAATGACTGGGATATTTGAACCTGATCAAGTTCGATCAAATGTCACCAGAACACAAGGCCCCGTCGGCAGGCAAGGAGAGCTGGGTCCTATAGGCCCAGCAGGTCCACCAGGTGCGCCCGGACCGCCCGGTCCGCCCGGCGGCTCTGTAAATTGGACGGAGGTCGATAGAAGAATAGAGGAAATCGTAAGAAGGCATATTAGCCAAACGGGAACTGCGAGTCCACCCACGACTAGCCGCGGTGCGGTACCCTTAACAACTTCTACAACTTCAACCACTACACAATGCAGTAAGTTTGGAAACATTTTATAATACGTTTATGTCATTGTTTATTCGAAACAGTTCTACAGTAGGTTCGAAACTGGTTTCATATTCTACCCAACAGCCGGAGTTCGGTACAATGGACGATGTATTTGGTTTCCAACGGCCGTCGGGGGTGCTGGGACCAAGAGATCTGCTGTCAGAATTTGTGAATATCACAATGCAACATTGATCGACATTGAAAACAAAGCTATGTACGACCTAATCTTCAGATATGTCAAAACAACATATAATTTCAGATCAAGACCTACCGTTCTAGTATGGCTGGCTTCCACTTATCAGGTATGAATAAAAATTATTTTAGAAATAGTAGCCACTGGGCTTGTTATTTGTACTTAAAAGGTAAGGTCAACGAAATAGATTACTAAGCATTTTCCAATAGCTCGTTGTTTCATTATAAAAACTAAACTAACATATACTCATTTAAAAAAACGAAATTAATATACTCATTTAAAAATCTTATGAACATACGTAAAAATCATTTATTGTTTCAGTATGGCCGACTTATGTGGAGTAATGGCCGCCCATCAACGTTTGGGATATGGTACTCGAAATGGCCATTTGAGTACCCCTCATCAGATCCGAGATATCAACAAGTTTCTCTCGTTATACCAGCGACGACCGGAAATAAGGGGTTACGTAATCACATGAATGGATCTTCTGGTCCTGTTCCTCTTTGTATAAGCGCATAAATACTTTATTATTGTATAATTACATAATTAGCGCTTTGTATTTACGTCAGCAACGTTTAAGGAATATTCAATTGCCAAATCGTGTATTGTTTGTGTAAATAGAAAACTAGTTTCGTCTTAAAATCATTACCAGAGCTTCTTTGTAAAACAACCCTTAACATAGCATTTTATTGTAAATTTTGTTATGTTAAACCTAAATTAGCCCTGGCGTAATTCTTCATCATATCAAGTCACGAGATTACGTTGACTTATAATATGTACGGACGATTAATCTTCTTTAACCGGGCCAAGTCTCGATCCCGCGATGGGTTGGTTACAAAGGTACGTTTTCAATGACGCGCTGTTTTGAATTCTGATTCGATTTAATCACATCGTCAATTTGAGCACACCTGATGCCTTGTAGTCAGTATATCAAGGAACTTTAATAATTAATTTAACATTTTTATCGTATATCTTAACCCCTTTATCAAAAACCTTCACTATTTACTGAAATCTTACTCTTTTTACATACTTTATAATTGATTTTCAGTTTTAAAGTATATATTTAGTTTTTCACGTTTAGGGGCTGGTTTCGATAATACACTTTACATTTAATGCTGTGGAGTTTTTCTTTATTTATAATTAGTATCGCAGATTATTTCAAAGGTAAATGAAATATAAGATAAGATAAGATAAGATATTCATGTTTATCCCCGTGGATGGGAAAACCAAGGGGGTTAACACACGGACAATCGTCAGATCACACATACCTTAATAACCAAGAAGAATTGCAGCGTAAAGGAAAAGAACTCAAAATGTAAAGACGTTAACTAAGACTCAAGGACAACTCATAGTAATAAAAAAATTGAACCATAAAAACGCAACAGTATTGGCGCAGTTACAACATAAGATAAACAATAAACTTTAAAACAGCCAACTCTTTAATTTATCCAATCTTTGAGAAAAACATCTTGCAGTCCCATTATATCACAAATCATAGATATCTTTTATTTTAGATATCTATGATGACGATACTGTTTACGCGCTCATGGGTATTTCCCCCAAAAAAAGTTTTTCTCTAGGTGTTTCCCCTAGAGCTAAACCGATTGTATTGCTAATATGGCGCAACGTCTCATTGCGCCATTGGAATTACAACAATGGATTGCCATGGAATGCACAGTAGTTCCGCTTTATAAGAAGCTGCACGTACAAGCGGTTCCAGATGCTGTAGCGCAGTTGGTTGGACAGCTCTACCGTTCTGCAACCTTTTCTAATGGATTATGAATTATATTCAAGCAAAATATTGAGCTGGAATTTGCACTGTCGCCCACCTTTTGTTTACCAGAATAAAAACAGGAAAGAGATTGTAAACCATGTTTGCCAAGTTATTACAAGGTAGTGCTCCTTTTTTATTTAATATTATTGGTGCAACACTAAAAGGAGGGGAAACGGAAAAGAGGGATACGGCTCACTTAAACTATGAAAACTAATTCTAAACCTGCCCTGAACACTAATTTAAACCCCAGAACTAACCCTAACTCCAACTTAAACTTTAAAATTAACTCTTATACCCTAATCTATATTTTAGTGTAAAGTTTTCCTCCTTTCCGCTTTCCCTCCTTTTAGTTTTCCCAATATTAATGTAAAAAATAGAAATATAATTTTCTATTTTGTATTTAATTTAAGAAGGGTAACACTGAAAGGAAGAACGTAGGAAAACTGCTTCTCCAAACACTAATATTAACCACAGAACTAACCCTACTAACTATAACTTTAAAACTCACTCTAATACCCAAATCTTTATTTTAGTGTGCAGTTTCCCTCCTTCCCACTTTTCCTCATTTTAGTTTTTCCTTTTCGGAAGGGACTGTTGCTTTTTTTATCATGGAAACAAAAAATAAACTAATATTTTTTAAACTTTAAAGAGATCATTGTAGCTGCGCTTTTAGAATATATTATATTTGTAATGACCAGTGAGATTTCATAGGAAGCAAAGATACACTTGCTCTAATGTACCAATAATGATTGGTATCCAAGAAAACAGAAACTACAAACACTTGCCTAACATTGATACTAATTTACCAGAATACTCCCATAATTATCACCTAGTTTAATTACTTTCAGAGAAGATCCATTGTTGATATGCTTGCAAGACGTTGGAAGGTATGATTACAACCAAATTCACAATGCTTTCCGACAGAATTATGGATTTCACTCTGTTAGAAACTCAATTGGAGAGATTGAAGGTACAAACTACAATGTTTTCTTAAATTGTGCACTGCATAGGTTATCCCTGTGAATGGGAAAAACAAGGGGTTAACACACGAGTCAGATCACCTTGCGCCCACCGTCGGGTTACCGGGGCTATTGCATTTTGTGGTGTATGATAGACAAGTTCCTTCAATTTGGTAGAACCCATTAATTCGCTGGATTCCAGTTCATACTCTAGATTGACAGGTTCAGGAAGGATTAGCAGTGTAATTAAGGTTGTTGAACCAAGGCATAAGAATACTGGGTGTAATGAGTCAGGTTATAGTAGTGATAATAGTGTCATTTTTGTACAACATCAGTATTATAGTGTTTACTTAATTATAATAGAATTTAATTGATTCTATTTGAATAAGATACTGAAAATGCCAACAGACAAAATTAAATCAGCTTCTCGTGTTTTGCATACTTCATTGAATATTTTAATTTCTGCCGGAGTTAATTCTCCTGGCTTAGTCACCAAGAATTTTAGTAAATAATGCTTTGCTGGGACTTACAGCTATGCATAGTAGTGAATGCATACATGTATACAAGAACTTCCATGCATAGTAATACTAACAGCCATGCATACAGAAATGTAAGGAACGAAAATATTTTTGTCGTGTGATCCCTATAATAGATAATATACATCAGAACGACCAACCGTTTTTACCAAGCATCTGTGCAATTATAAAAAGCAAACTAAGTGAAACTCGCATCACAAAAGCTAGGTTGTCAAGGTTAAAATAAATGAAACAAAAAAATTAATTTGCAGAATGTCTATAAAAAATATTTATTTTTTAGTTATTTTAACAGATCCGAACAAAATACTATTCAGAAACTTTTAGCACTGCTCTTGCTTAAAGTGTGATAACCAAAGTCATTGCACTATGTTAAAAACAATATCAATATGCCTACATTTAAGTAAACTCAACTTACATATGTGCTTAAAGTTTGTAAAACGAGAATTGATTCTGGGGAAAATACAAATAGCAGTCAGAGTGTTATGGTATGTGTTGTATTCTTGTATTGGAGGTATTTGGTAGTGAATAAATATAAAGCGAAAGTCGTCGGGTTATATAGCACGAAATGCACGCAAAGAATGTTACATTCCTATGTAAATGATTATTACATACATGCGGGCATGATTACAGGGCACAAAATAACTGTCTGGAAACCTGCTTGTATTACTTCAGGGATAGAAAATAAACGCATTTTCACAACAGTATGGTTACGTTTTATAATTATGTTTCAATTACAGACCCAGACAGTTGCACAACCGTCATTATGTTCAAGAAAGAGTTGGTCTCCCACACCGAGGGAAAGCACTACATGTTCCACAGTCTGCGGTTGACGGAGTATCTCCATTTATTCCAGGTGTGAATGTAGCAGATATCGTAGGATAGGATATTCATGTTTATCCCTGTGAATGGGAAAACCAAGGGGGTTAACACACGGGCAATCGTCAGATTACCTCGTGCCCACTGTCGGGCTATCGGAGATATTGCATTGCGTTGTGTATGATTCACATGTTCCTTCAATTTGGTAGAACCCATTAATCTGCTGGATTTAATCAAAGTTCGTTAAGGGCCTTGCCCATAGACACAACCGACTAGCTAGCGACCAGTTGCGAACTGGAAACCTTTCGGTTGAAAGGCGCCGCACTAAACCACCAGACTAACCTGTCGGCATAAACACTTATGAT
>CH003196.1:64755-91178 GCA_000149265.1 Ciona savignyi
CATTCTAACTGCCGAACTTACCATTTTACTCTTATGCATGTACCTCTTTGGACATGAAAAATATGAAGTTGTAGTAGTGTCCATTATAAAAATGAATTGTGCTAAGTATAATGTGTTACACTTTCTTATCTCTGTGTATTGGATAAAGTCGTTACAACAATTATAATCATTTTCTACTCCATTTATAGCTGTTGCTTATTGCAATATTTATGTATTAATACAACTATATGCTAAAAAGGATCTGTAACAAAAGAGTTGCATTTCAGGTAAAAGTTAAAGGAAATGTTATTGTTGTAATGACTGCTCAATTAGAAAAGCGCAAATCGAATTCAAAGGAAAGACAGCAGCAGTTAGAACAGGCAAGTATAAATATACAAAATATAACCTGTTTGGATTAAAGTTGTTACTCTGGAATTATTTAACTAAAAACCAACATGACTGTAACAGAGTAAAACATAAACATGGGAAAAGCAACTAGCCAAAACTAAGTAATATAAACAATGAAAATTACACAAATAATTACAAAATAGCGGTAATCGCTATGTGCACATAACATTGATATCATCACTGCGCAAATTTACCACTGCCCAAATCTTAAACAGAATAATATACCGACATTTGATAATTAATTGGGATTTAGACATTTCTAACGACTGTCGTTTTTCCGTTTTTTTTCTGTTTTCAAAATTTTTATCAAAGATACTGTTCATGTTTTCATCGTGGAAACAAAAAATAAACTAAACTAAACTAATAGCAGGTATGGCTTACATGAACACATAACCTTCATATCCCAGTTATTCTTTGCTCGATTGCATTAAATCTAATTTCAACTTTCCAACCCAGATATTCCAGATGATGAGCAAATGTCCTCTCAGCACCACAGCAATCTTCGCAGGTAGTTTGCACATCACTGATTTTGAGGTAACAATAAACAATAATTATAAGGGGTTAGAAGATACCACATAGCCACATAGTAAATGAAAGAACGGAAAAAATGTTTGGTTGATATTTTAAGATATCTAAATTATTGTATTACCTGGCATGATCACACTCAAAGGATATAGTTGTTTAGTTTATTTACTCTTTTACTTCTTATAAAACCCAAAAATTGAAGAAAACACAATTAATATAGAAACAGAAAACTAAAAGACAAAAACTGATACTTAGAACAAGGAATTATCCACTATCATTGGCTCCAAAACCTAACCATTATTGTTGTCATTTCAGCTTAAAAATGCCATGCGCCAATTTGATAAGAATGTAACTGAATTGTGGAAACATTTACACCTAAAAAGCTCAATCAATGACAAGCTGAGTGTGAAGAATGCAAGTGATGTAAGTTTTCCCAACAGTAAGATAGTTATAGCAAAAGAGCATGAAAATAAAATTGATTATGCCATTGCTTTATTTGTGTATAGTTACACTTTGAGAATCGGATATTTATGTTTTATCCCCATGGGTTTGCAAATAGGCTTGTATATAAATTTATTTATGGTCCATCCAATTAGTCTGATGCTTTAGTGCGTCGCCTTTTGTCGAAGGGTTAAAGCTTCTCAACTGGTCGCTAGCTAGTCGGTTGTGTCTAATGCACTTAATGGACATTGCCCTAACTTAGTGGATTAATGGGTTCTACTAAATTAAAGAAGCGTCTCAAACACGAAACACTACAATAGCTCCGGTTACCCGACGGTGGGCACGAGGGGATCCAACGATTACAATGTGTTAACCGCCTTGGTTTTCCCATTTACAGTGATAAACATAAATATCCTATTCTTATTCATTTAAAGTGTATAAAGGTTAGTAGTTTTGTTTGTATAATCAGCCAAACTCGTGAATAAAATGTAATAATTAATGCAAAAAACTTGAAATGAAATATGATACAAAAAAGGTGATAAATGCCTTCAAAAGTAACTAACTAGTTTATGTAGTATCTACATCAGCTTAACTGACTATGTCCGTCCATTATTTTATTATTTTATGTATGTATTCCATTATCTTATGTATAAGAATGAGTCATCATTATTAGACTAAAATAATTCCGCCGACCCATAATAGACAAGCCGTAGATATGTACGTATTATAACGTGTGTGCTCGTATTTCCCACCCACTCAATTATCAATGAGTCAGCGAAATACACGTCCCTAGGTTTAGCTTAATTTATTTTAAATCTTTTTGTAACCGTAAAGAAGGTAATAGTTATTATAAAATTTTAAAAAAATATAATAAAAGTATATTTCATGATATAACATATATGAAGCTAAAAAGATGACCACTTTACTTAGTATTGTAATTTTGTAGCAAATTTAATATAATTTTGCACTGCATAATATAAGCTTTTCTTATTTAAATAATTAGGTATCATTTTAAAATGAGTTTGGATGAAATTAATTTGTGATTTTATATAAATTAGAATTTGCATATTTATCTGTAGGTTAGAACACTTAAGGGGCTTTGAAACCGAACGCCAACATCCGACTAGCTCTCAACCAGTTTCGATCCCTTAACCTTTCACCAGAAAGACAAGCAGGAAAGGATAGGATAGAATATTCATGTTTATCCCCGTGAATGGAAACTACCAAGGGGTTGGGGAAACACCACAGACAATCCGTCAGAATCACCTCGCGCCCACCGCCAGGTTACCGGAGCTATTGCCCGTGTGTGTTTATGATTGACACGTTCCTTTAATTTTGTAAAACATATTAATCCGATTGGGTTTAGGCAATGTCCGTTACGTGCCTTGCCCAAGAACACAACCTTTTTTTCTTCCGACCAGTTTCGAAACTGCAACCTGTTGATTAAAAGGTGTCGCACTTAACCGCCAGAATAACCGGTCAGATAAGCTACCATCCCCCTCTAAGCTGTTCGTCCTCAGGTCAACAATACCGAGTGGGTTTTCGTTCGGCCAAACGGTGGATATTTCACCCCGTTGGACATGACAACCCTCCCATCTTCATCTGATTCATTTCCGCATGGAATTCTTGTCTCTCTCCTCGCACCTGTATGTTGTTTTTTTAGCTATTTTGTTGAATTTAGGTTTGGTTTATTAATTTATCTACATATAAAAAATCCAAAAAATTGGCCAATTGAATAGTTGTTAAAATACGTCATTGAGTGAATAATTGTTAAGTCTATTAGACACCGTCTTTTAATCTATGGAAATGGTTCATTAAGTGAACCCCTAAATAAAAGGTGTGGAATAGGGGCTACCAATGTAAATTGAATTATTAATGTTGTTGGGTAAAACAGCATGTTTTTAAGTCGCATTACTACAATTGTCACCATTTTTTAAATGGTAGAAACATACAAACTGTTAATAAAATTCTATTGGACATATGGCAACAGATACATAGCCACTTATATTGGCTTTGGTATTTTTGTTAAAAAGCAACCTTTACTAACTTTTGTACTCTTTCTTTTAAGGACCACAGCCTGAATGAGTTGAGTGAAAGTTCAGAAGAAAGTGAAAGTGATGAAGCAGATTATGAATCCGATTTAAAAGATCATTCTGCCAGATGTGAACTCGAACTCCAGGATCAAAACGAAAGTTATGAAGACGAAGGGATTTGTGTTGATGGAGATGTCAGGTATGGCTGTCCGGTTAGTCTGGTGGTTTAGTATGGCGCTTTTTAGCCGAAAGGTTGCAGGTGCGAAACTGGTCGCTAGCTAGTCGGTCAGTGTCCTTGGGCAAGGCAGTTAACTGTTATTGCACGAAGTGATCTGACGATTGCCCGTGTGTTAACCCCCCTTGGTTTCCCATTCACGGAGATATACATAAATATTCTATCCCGGATCCTATGGCTGTTTAGGCTGGTAGCTCTATGTATTTAGTTAACATCTGCCTGAAGACACAACCAGCAAATGGCAGGTTGCGATCCACAACTTTTCATTAAGGGCAATGCACTGGATCCAAATTTCAAGATTTGTCATTTTTACAGGGCAGAATTATCTGGAAGTCAAGATTCAAATAGAAGATTTGGTGCTGAAGAAGAAAATCTTCATTGCTTCAGCCACGAAAGTTCACCCCCAATATTTCACGACGTCTCTTACTCTACAACTACTTCTAACTTCTCACAAACGGCTTATAGCTTAGCACCACTTGACGATAGCAACCACTATCAACCTGTCAGCTCTATTTCATTCTACCATTCGCCCTGTGTCTTCCTTCATTGGGCAGCCACAGAACTTTCTAGAACCCCGCATCCCCACACTTAGCTACGCCCAGTCTACTTTAAGCCCATATAGCTTTCCAACTATCCAGCAATCACCTATAACCACGATTATCCCGATCACAATCTACCATCCAGTCCAAGGCTGTCTTGTAGTCCCAGAGTCACAAGGATATGACAGTGTACTTCATCAACAGCCGCTTTCAAATTATGACAGCGCACTGCACCTGAACCCACTTTCAAATTTCAACCCTAATGTCAGTCCATTCCCTACAACACCACCGCCACAAATCCATAAAGAACCAAATGCAACATGTAACACTCCAGATGCAGAAGTCGGTGTGGATAATGTGGTAAAATTAAGTGGCTCATGTTCATCTGACAACTCGGATAATGAAAACTCCTCACTTAACAACCAGACTGGAAACAGTACTTCTACAAAGTCTGAAACTTGTGATAGATCAGGTATTAACATGCGTCTGCTGTTGTGGGTATTATATGCGGAGTAAAAGGTCCTTTTTGCTCCATTACTAGTCTTAGTATTCCACTAAAGACGTACTCCTACTATTGTAAAATTACTTGGAAATTTTAAAATAAATTTGCAGTAACATTTCCATTATAACACAAGATTAATATAATGATTAATCCCCATGGGTTTTCGCACGCTCGGGATAGGACATGATTATCCTTTCTTTTTTGCTAAATTGTAACTCTTTCTGTTTTCTTTTTAGAATCGTCATTACTGAAAGGATCAAGTCTTAATGCGGATTCGTGTCTCCTATTGTGTATGCTCCTTCTTAATGAAAATAACTCGTAAGTTAGTCTGGTTTAGTGCGACACCTTTCAACCGAACGGTTGCAGGTTTAAAACTCATTGCTAGCTAGTCGGTTGTGTCTTTTCTTAGGCAAGGCACTTTACGGACATTGCCTAAACCCAGGGGATTAATGGTTTCTACTAAATTGAAGGAATGTGTCTATTATATACAACACACTGCAATATCTCCGATAACCGGACAGTGGGCGCAAGGTAATCTGACGATTGCATGTGTGTTAACCCCCTTGGTTTTCACATTCACAGGGATAAACATGCATATCCTATTTTATCCTAAGTTTAGTTCATTTTTTATTAAATTGTTTATCACCTTAAATTCCAACTAACAAAAGGCCGGTGTAAAGGGTGTAATTACCCGTATATATCGTTTCTTTATAATAATCTATCGCTGAAAATCTTTTAGTGGAATAAGCCAATATTGCTATTGATACTTAAATTTTACCATTTTTAAATACTATATGAAATGAGAAATTGTAATGATTTGAATAAAATTTGCAATCGTCAGATTTTTTTTCAATAGTCGGATTACCCAGTATAATGCAGTGTGATAAATATATTTAAAATACTGAAATAGTTTGTTTAAACCATTAAACCACTTCAAGTAGCTCGTTTTAATACCAACCCGATAGATTAGTCAAGTGGTTAAGTGCCTCGCCTTTCAGCAGAAGGGTTGCAGATTCGAAACTGGTCGCTAGCTAGTCAGTTTTGTCCTTGGGCAATGCTCTTAACGGACATTGCCTGAACCCAGCGGGTTCTACTAAATTGAAGAAACATGTGTATCATACATACCACACTGCAATAGCTCCATTAACCCGACAGTTGGCACGAGGTGATCTGACAATTTCCTGTGTGCTAATCCCCTTAGTTTTCCCATTCACGGGAATAAGCATGAATATCCTATCCTATCCCTAACCCTTTACAACTAATATTTCAAATTACTACTATATGAACCAATTAGCAAGTCTAAAATAGTTTTGGTCCTGAAACCTTAAGACTTATGTTTCAACAAGCATTAAGCAATTATAAAAATAATTTTGTTCATTTCTCATTTTATGTCCCACAGAAATGACTTTATTTATTCCTGGATTGATAAGAACTTGGACTTTAAATCAACATCATCCCAGACCTTTATAAAATGCTTTGTTTCCACCATCTGTGGAAAAGCTGTGGAAAGTGATTTGGATCACTCTGGTAAGTTAAACATCACTCATATATTGTTTTGATAAAAATCCCTAACTTTAATATTCACTTTAGTTTAATTTATTTTATTCATTTTTGTCCCAGTTTTTAGAAATAGCAAAAAATATAATCACAACACAGGAACGGGAAAAGACGGCAAAACGAACAGTCGTTAAAACACGTCATTAAAGAAAAAAGATTTAATTTAATAAATGTAGCGGACGGCCCCCAAACATAGGCAAAAAAACAATATTAAGCGATCAAAATTTAATTAAGATTAAAACGATATAGAGCCCTGAAGAAAAGTGTGCGGTAAAGCTTTAAGCCGGATTAAGATATTTATATTTTATTTATTTGGGTATTAAAAATGAGGGCCAGCGGTGTTAGACTTATAAGATTAGTCACATAATTATAAGATTCTGTTATGGCAAAAGAAAGGGAAGTGTTATCAGATTATAAATTGTTAGATTATGTCATGCCTACTGTGAAGTTACAATTTTAACTTATTATTCAACTGGGTTCATGTAAGCCTTAAAATTTGTGATTTCAAGCTAGAAATGTTTAATGGCTGTGGCAAAAACCAGGGTGGTGTTAACCAAAATGTGTCCACAGTGCTTTCTATGTAAAGCATGCATCTTAATATGCTTGCTTCACTTTAATATTAAAGTGACAGTTTAATAGTTAATATTGTTAATAAAATTTGTTGCAACCTAATATGAGTAAAATTTGTTTGCTTGATTAGTAGGATTAAAACCAGTCTGGCAAGATGGTTGTTCCTTTGGCAAGTCACTTAATGTACATTGCTTAAAACCACTAAATTATCGTGTTATTTTAAACTAGTTGATCCTTTGGATCTTTTACTGCATTAGGTGCAAATGTGCGGTATATGTATTTTCATCACTGCATTTGGTTGGATTTAATTATTTGTTGGTATTGATTGTTTGTTTATTAATTATCACCGAATGTATAGTGTTATTTAAAATATAAATTATAATATTTTAAACCTGAAGAAATGTCACAATCAAATACAACACAATGTAATAGGTCCGGTAACCTGGCAGTATCCACTTGTATTGTTCCACTATCCATGTATTAGTGTTACGGTGCCACGCAATGAAGTTGACGCGCTATTTCCAATTCCTTTATTCGGTATTCAGCGGTAACTAAAAATACATAAATTAGTACGAGACATTATAAAAAAGAAAAACCATAACAAAATAATACCTTAACAATTGCACGTCCGTAACTTCTTTGACCATTTACTGAATAAATTGCTGCTTCCTCGCAGCCGGCGTACACAAAAAAGGACTATACAAATCAAAACGTAAATTCGCCAAGGACACTCATAGAAATAAAATGTAACAAAATCAACCAACCATAAAAATCACTGAACCATAAAAACTACTGCAGCGATGCAGTAACAATTAGTTTAAAACATCTACTCAAATAGGTGCCAGCAAAAGTTCATAATTTTTTAGTTTTTTTTTTAAGTTTATTATAAAATTTTAGTTTAAACTTATTTTTAAAATTGTGTTTTACACTTTAACTGTTTTTACAGATAATTTGATAAACAGAAGATCTCCCTTAATCTCTGTTTACCTAACTGCAGCAAAAGACTGTGATAAACTAAAACAAGTTGTAATCGATGAAGTTTTCACTTCTGCTGAAAAAAAGAAATATAATGAGGGTAAGTAACCAATGTAGTTATCTAAGTTTCTAACCAAGTTGCTATTTTTTCCGGTTAGGTAGGTCATACGGGAGGTTAGTTCTATGACTGGTTAGCTCATATGGCTAGATAGCTTGATTGGTTTGGTAGCTCATGGCTGGTTATTATGGGTCCCATTTGAAAAATTGGGACACATATTGTTTTTGTCCGTTTTTTTTTTTCTTTTTTTTTTGTTTTTTTTCGTCAAACGCTTGACAGGCATAGCATGTCGCCCCGACATCTACCAGAACGAATAACGGAATCGCACTGAGACTTCGCCATTTGTTGACAACATGTTCTAGATGAACAGAAACCAAAATTTGGGGAGATAAAACTAGGGGAATTCCCCTTGGACGTTAAAAACCAAAACGGTATTTTTTTCAAAAAAATTCGCTTTTTTGGGCATAGCGTTTAAACGACAGCACCAGTTTGAATAAGATTTGGTGAAATGTAAGTGCATTAGTAACTGATTTAACACTAAGAAGAAATAAAAAAATTACCTAGGGAAATACCCTAAACAATAGGATTTTGTTCTTAAATCATGATTGTGACAAGCACGCCATGTCGCCCCGACATCTACCAGAAGGAAAAATGGAATCGCAATGAAACTATGGTATTGGTTAGATAACATGTTCTAGATGAACAGAAACCAAAATTTTGGGTGATAAATCCAGGGGATTTCCCCTGGAACGTTACAAAACAATACGGTATTTTTTTCTAAAAAACTAGCTTTTTTGGGCATAGCGCTTAAACGACAGCAACAATTTAAATCAGATTTCGTAAAATGTAAGTGCATTAGTAACTGATTTAACCCTAAAAAGAAATAAAAAAAATACCTGGGGAAATACCCTAAACAATAAGATTATGTTCTCAAATTATGATTGTGACAAGCACGCCATGTCGCCCCGACATCTACCAGAAGGAAAAATGGAATCGCAATGAAACTTCGGTATTTGTTAGAAAACATGGTCTAGATATACAGAAACCCAAATTTCCGGTAATAAATCCAGGGGAATTCCCCTGGGTCGTTACAAAACAAAACGGTATTTTTTTCTAAAAAAATGACTTTTTTGGGCATAGCGCTTGAACGGCTGTTACAATTAGAATCAGATTTTCTAAAATGTAAGTGCATTAGTCACTGATTTATCACTTAGGAAAAATAAAAAATTACCTATAGGGAAATACCTTAAAAATAGAATTTTGTTCTCAAATCATGATTGTGACAAGCATGCCATGTAGCCCCGACATCTACCAAAAGTAGTAATGGAATCGCAGAAAAAAATTGACATTTGTAAGAGAACATGGTCTAGATATGCAGAAATCAAAATTTTGGGTAATGAATCTAGGGGAATTCCCCTGAGACGTTAAAATCTAAAAGGTTTTTTTCCAATAAATTAGCTTTCTGGGGCATATAGCGCTTAAACGGCTGCTCTAACTATATTTAAATTTGGTGAAATGTTAGACCATTAGACAGTATGTGCCAATTAAAAGAAGAAGAAAACATTTACTTAGGGTAATTACGTTAAAAACAAAGTTATGTTCCTAATTTAAGATTGTGACAGGCATGCCATATCGCACTGACATCTCCAACAAGGAGTCTACAAATCAGATTAAAACTTTAAGAATTGTTACATAACATGACCCACATATGTAAAAACAGAAACTTATCTACTAAACCTAGGGGAATTCCCTGATACCATGAAAAACTAAATCGGACTGTTTTGGCAATTTAGCTTCATTTCACTTCGGCGCTTGAAACGAAGGTTTAATTTAAAGCATTTGTGGTGAAAATGTTCGTAAATTTAAGACGTTTATTCTTTTTTTAACTACATATGGAGAGGAAATTTGGTTTGATAACTATGGGACCCATGCGTTTATGCTTGCAGAAACAAACTACATATTCAATGTATAAAATACAAGTTGTGGTTACAAGGGACCCTGTAGCATAAATATATGGCATACAACATGTGTTTTACAAATAGTGGTGGTTAAACAGGTGGTTGACACTCTCTAGTCTTGTATTGTAGTTTGTAGCATTATTATCAGATGGTGGTAACTGTTGTTTCTTAGGACAAGGCACTTAATGGAATTTAGTTTTAACAAAAACTAGAACAATGTCTATAGCCTCTTCCACCTACTTAATAAACTGGCAACCTTTGTTAGCACAAGATAACCTAACGATTGCTTTCATTATAATCACATTTGGATTTCTTATGTCTGGGGATAATTTTAAGTATCATATCCTACTTTAATTATCAATAAATACCAGGATAGAATAGGATAGGATACTCATGGGTTAACATATGGGCACTTGTCAGATCACCTCGCGCCCACCGTTGGGTTAACTAAGCTATTACAGTGTGTTATGTATGAATCACATGTTACTTTGTTTTTTTTAAAAAAAACTGTAAAACATTCATATAAAATTCAAACAGAGGAATTTTTTTTACAAGTTAAGTAATAAAGATTTCTCTGTCGTTTTGTTGCTAAGGTTTTTAAACTCTGACTCTCATGTGACATTTTTCTGCAGAAAAAATTTGCAAGTTATTGCAACGATTCTATGTAAACGGTGTCATTTGTGATGATGCATTAAGAGTCTGGGTGAACCAAGAAAACCACTCTGTTCAATGTTACAAAGTGCAAGAAATTGCTCGTCAGGCATTCCCTGAATTGTGGCTGATAGTGACCGATGGTTAAACTCTCAATTTCTTATAGTTATCATTTTTTAATAGATCAATTTGCTTGTAGTTTAATTTTTGACTGATTTAAACTCGTATTTTCTTGTAGTTAATAATTTAATAGATCATTTCACTTGTGTTTTAATTTTTGATTGATTAAAAATTCTTTTATATTTTTACATATTTTTGTTCATATCATATTTTGTATGTCAAATAACTTGGGTTTTTGTATAGCCAAACAGCTTAATGGGTTACTGCCTCGACCTGACCTTAGGAATTTTAGATTTTCTTCAATGATATTGGTTGTAGCATTATCTCTAAACTGCCGTTTGTGTAGCAACTTAAAAACTCCATATTGATTTTTTTATATTCATTTCATTCATTGCCAATTTTTAGTTTTGCTTGCAACCGAAACTTTTGCATATAGTGGTCTTGGCTTTATCAATTCCATGTATGAGAGTTTCTGTTGTTTAGGCTGATTTTGTATATTGTTCTACAAAAAAAATATATATATTTATAAATAATGTTGTCTTTATGCGTGATGTTAGGTATTTGTCCGAGCAATTTCAGAAAAATAAAGAACGATTTTTGATTAAGAATGTACACTTAAGTCGTATAACACTTCATTCCGTATTAGTAGCGAGAATGTCCTTCAGAGAGTGGTATATGGAAGGATATAGAATGATCACGAATGTCCAGTTCCAAACTGAATGTAAAATTTCTCTTTTTAACCGCTTAGTCAAGCAGTTAAGTGCGTTGCCTTTTAGTCGAAAGGTTGCAGATGCGAAACTGGTCGCTAGCTAGTCGGTTGTGTCCTTGAGCAAGACACTTTACAGACATTACCGCTTCGAACCCATGAGCTTGTTCCTATTTTTTGTATAAAATGGGTATATGTATGAAAACTAATTGACCACATGAACGAATCCCACAATTTGAATTCACGTTTATCTGCTGGCGGTAAACAACAATTTGCAAACATTTGTCCGGTTGGTTGGAGGTTCTGTAAAAGACCGTCGGTTGAAAGATGCTTGAAACTAAAGGATTCGAAGCCTCGAAGAAGAATTTTCTGAGTGTGGAAAAGTCAAATAAAACTTTAAACGGGATTATGTGCTTGCAGTATTAATATTGCATGTGGCCTAAAAACTTTGCATTGACTCAATTAGACTGATTTCATATAACCAAGCTGCCGAACAGTTGATGTCCGCTTCATTATTACGGTTGACTTGTAGGGAAAAAAAGCACCGCTTCGCCTATCTTCATTTATAGTTAGCCGTTAGATGACAATGTTGGGTTAAAAGAGCAAATGCTGTTTTACATAGTGTGACCAAATGGTTAACGCGACCGATATATATACCGAATCTTATACAAAAAAACGGTCCTAGTGACGAGCCCATAATGGGTTCAAAACTTGGATAAAAAAAACAAAAAAAAACATTCGTTTGACGAGTAGGGTGAGGTGGCTGAATGGTTAACGCGACCGATACATATACCGACCACTATGCAAAAACGGTCCAACTGACGAGCCTTATGGATTCAAAACTTAGCTCGGTAAAAAATAGGCTTTAAGCAATATCCCCTTCACAACTACTTTCATATTTTTGGTTTCAAACATGCCGTGTTTTAATCACTTTCGCTACATGTATTTTTATTATTAATTTTTATGACTTTACTTGTTTATGACTTTTCTAAAAAAAATCGAAGACTTTCTGTTACAGAATTTTGAGCAAAAGGCCATTTTGTGAGGTCGGTTTGCATTACAGAGACAGAGAGAATAGTTAAACGCCTCATTAAGCCACCGTTAATGGGGTAAACTTGTGATGATTCGTCCACCGCATTCGGAAAAATTCTAAATCTTTTCTAAATAGACTTGAATAAGTCGGATCCTAAAATGGACACTTCCGTGACAAAATTGGCAAAAATAATTCTTGCTAAGTGATTCACGACCAGGCAAGTTACGACAAACACAAACCGGCATATTTTGTTACATCTCGTGTATATACGGATTAATTGGAGTCTTTAACTTGCTTTACTTGGAATTGATTTAAATATAGGACTTTCTTGCCTCGAGGGTGTTTCCCCGCCTTTTGCGATATCTGTTATGCTCGTTCGCATTTTGAGCATGTAATCAGGGCAAAGGGCATCATCATGTATACTTTCGCATACAAAATATACGCTCCTGTCCGAACTGTAATCCGCTGTTGTTGTTTTTCATCGGAGGCATAAAACATGTATATCTTGACCTTTGTCAATTTTGTACCACTCACGTATTCTATCTTCAACCTGTTCATTTTTGTGTTGGTAAAGCGGACGAACGTTGCCCTAATCCACTTGGTTTAGATCAGTGGTTCTCATTCTTTTTTGTTGCATGCCTCCTTTTGCCCATATTTTGAATGTTTTTATTCCTCTACTACCAAATAAAGTCCCCACAATTCGAGTCACTACTTGACGAAATAAGGAAATACACATATTCATACTTTAAAAAAAAACGGACAAAAACAATATGTGTCCCAATTTTTCAATTGGGACCCATAACTACTTTAAAGTATGTTACGCATTTAGTCCTATAGGTCTAAGAGTAGGACTACGTAATAAGAAAAATGTCATTAATCAAAAATTTCAAAAAATCTCCCTATATAGTGTCATGTAACACAAAGTAAAAAAATGCACAAATTCCTTCCCTGAAATCCTAAATTTCCTCCTTAGGAAGCAATTTCCCCTCGGTTGAGAACCACTGCTTAAGATGGAATATTCAACAAATAAAGTTGAATTAAATAATAAACACAAAGCAATAGCTCTGACACCCCGACAATGGACACAAGGTGACCATACAATTATTTACCGTTCTCTTTCCATTAAATTGGATCAGTTTTCCTCTCGAACTATTTTAGAATTAGGATAGGATAGAATATTTATGTTTATCCCAGTAAATGGGAAAACTAAGGTGGTTACCACAAGAGAAAACCCGACGGCGAGAAAGGCGTTCCACTGTACCGGTCGGATTAATAAAATTAAATCTGGAGTTTGGAAAAACTCTAAAATGAACTTTTTAGCTCCTATTACACTACAGAACAATGGCATAATTATTTCAAGCTTAAGAAGACAGGATAAAAAAGGTAAATATACAGTTTTAAAAACACGTCAGTGAATGCTGAATGAATACACACGGTATAACTTTTAAAAAATGTCGTGGCCTTACAAATTGTCAGAACTAATTTATAAACCTCATATCAGCCTTAAACACAATTCACTACTTTTCACTATTGGTTTAAAATTGTAAAAAATATTTATTTTATTAAAATCTGAATATTTGATTTTATACTTTAATCATTAAAAAGAAATTTCAAATAACTTTCTGTTTAAATTTAAACTTTGATTCTAAAAAATTAAACAGGAAATTTCAACCTCTTTTCCGGCAAATTGTTAAATACAACTTTGACCGCTTGATTCGCAGAAGCGTACGAGAAAAACATTTTTAGATATCGTGTGACGTACGCTTCTTTACGGATTAAATATTGTCAAGAAATAACTCTACTTAGAATTAATTTAAATATAAGTCTTTTGCTTGGGGTTCTTTGCCGTAGTGCGAAATTATCCGAGGCGCTGAGGATTCTGCATATAATTAACATAAAACGCAATGTTCATGTTACTATACTAAATAAACGCTAAACACGTTATACAAGGTCTGGAATATCTGGTTTCGTAAATAAAATTAAGTTTACTGTTTTAGCTTATGAATTACCTCTACTTTTCGGGCCACTATTCAGGATAGGATAGAATAGGATATTCATGTTTATACCCGTGAATGGGCACCCAAGGGGGTTAACACACGGGCAATCGTCAGATCACCTCGCGCCCATTCAGTAATGAAACCTTTATACCTTTCAACCGAAATGTTGCAGGTGGAAACAGGTCGCCCGCTAGTCGGTTGTGTCCTTGGGCAAGGCACTTTATGGTCATTGCCTGAACCCAGCGGATTAATGGGTTCTACCAAATTCAAGGAACGTGTCTATCATATACAACACATTGAAATAGCTCCGGTAACCCGACGGTGGGCGCAAGGTGATATGACGATTGCCCGTGTGTAACCCTCTTGGTTTCCCGATTTACGGGGATAACCATGAAAATCCTACCTCATCCTATGGTTAAATTTATTATGTATTACTGCGTTGAAAAGCCCTACGTTAAGGTGGTTACGTAACTGATTTATGATTTTAGTATAAAAATTGACATTTAGTTAAAAACAGGCAGACTAGTTGTAAACATTTTTATTACATTGCGCATTGCGCGTATTTCAGGGCAACATTTAAAAAGGGGTAAGAGGAAGATATTATCTAACCAAAACTATGTAAACTTATTCTATTTAAAATAAAATTAAACTAATAACACTAACCTAAACCATAGAACTAACGGTAATTTTAACCCCTGCCCTTGACACTAACCTTAATGTATGAATCTTTATTTTTGAGCTGCTGTTTTCCTCATTTCGTACTTATATTCCTCCTTTTTCCAAATTCCAGTTTGGCGAAAAACAGTTTTACATTTGTGACGTCATATTTGAGGCATATTTTCAATTCTTGGTTACTTCACGATTCTTTCATGGCGGTTATCGTGGAGAAAAAGGCACAAAATACTGTTAATAAAATGTTGGGCAACGCTAAAAGAAGGGAAGGAGGGAAGCTGCACAGTAAAATGACGGAAACTAATTTAAACACTTCCCTAAACACTAATCTCAACCCCAGAACTAACCCTAACTCCAACCCCATGTTTAAAACTACTTTAATGTTATAATCTTCACTTTAGTGAGCAGTTTTTCTCCTTCCCGCATTCCCTCCTTTTAGTTTTTCCCTAAAATGTTTTATGTCTGAAGTAAGGCAAGTTCGCACTGCCACAACTTACGTATTTCAGCGTTTTTGTCTTTATCATTGCTTGAAGTGGAGGGCGTCATTACAAATTTACAACTAAAGCAACGTGTATAAATATAAACGACAAAACAAAATGTAATACAGAAAACCAAAATCAGAAAGGAAGATAGGATAAACATGCTTTATTCATTTTAATAGGAAAACGAAAGATCGTTATCACTTGGAGCCTAAAATACCGAGTTTACCTACTCATAAAAAAACGGCGGTGTGGCCGAATGGCTTGCGCGACCGATACAAGTACCGAATTGGAATTAATCCCATCGTGGCTTCGAAATTTTGCATCGTTAATAAATCATTATATACAAAACTTTATATCATAGTTGATGTTGATACTTTTTCTGCGCCTGTCATCAATTCACTTAAGGGGAAAGGAAGAAAACAGCTCACCGAAACTTTATGTAAACTAATTCTAATTTAAAATAAAATTTAATTAAAAAAACACTTACCTAAACCCTAGAACTAACGATAAATTTAACCTTGCCCTAACACGATAAATTTTACACCTGGATGCCCTTAGGATAGGATAGGATATTCATGTTTATCCCCGTGAATGGGAAAACCAAAGAGGCTTATCACACGGGAAATCGTCAGATCACCTCGCGCCCATCGTCGGGTTACCGGAGCTATTGCAGTGTGTTGTATATGATAGATATGATTCCTTCAATTTGGTAGAACCCATTAATCCGCTGGGTTCAGGCAATGTCCGTAAAGTGCCTTGCCCAAGGACACAACCGACTAGCTAGCGACCAGTTCCGCACCTGCAACCTTTCGATTGAAAGGCGACGCACTTAACCGTTAGACCAACGGGCCTTACACGATAAATTTAACCCCTGCCTTTACACACTTACCTTAATTACATAATCTTTATTTTAGGATGCCCGATTTTGGCGGATGAGGTCTCAGCCGCTTGTCGGTGTTGTGTCATGTGATAATAGCGTGTCATTAGCCGATAGGTCGTAGGATCAAAACCTGTTGCCAACAATGCAATAGCTCCGGTAACCCGACGGTGGGGGCGAGGTGATCTGACGATTTCCCGTGTGTTGACCCTCTTGGTTTTCCCATTCACGGGGATAAACATGAATATCCTATCCTAGATAACTAAAATGTCAGCACCATAGACTATGGTGCATGAAACAATCATAATTCCACCGCAATCCTCCATTTGCCCTTTTCAGATTAATAATAATTTGCGTAATTTTATTTATCGGGCTATTTTTCTAATCCCTAATGAGATCGTTACCGTTTTTGTAAAAAAAATGGTATCTATGTATCGGTCGCGTTGACCATTTTTTATATTTATTTTTTTTTAAAGAGCTAGGTTTCGAAACCGTGATGGACTCGTCACCAAGACCGTTTTTTTATTAAAATCTTATGAATCGATCGCTTTAGAATTTTGACCACACGACAGTTCCAACGCGTTGATCATTCGGCGCGTAATAATAGGGCATACGCTGACGATCATGTGGCCAAATGATTAGCGCGACCGACACATATACCTACAAAAACGGTCCTTCTGCTTAGCCTTTTATAGGTTCGAAACCTGGCTTAGTAAAAAAAAAAAGAAAAAATCGGCAAACGCGCTTGTGCGTCGGTATGTGGACAGATATTTGTTTTATTTTAGCAAGCTCTGGCCTGCGCTTGCAAACTAGCTAATTACGTCAATAACTAGACCTACCATACGTCCCAGTTGGCCGGGACAGTCCCAGTTTAAACTTCTGTCCCTGTGTTCCGTCCCGGTTAGAAAAATGTCCCGGAATTTTAATTTACTAAAGTTTTCAAAATTAAATCCAACCTAATGCAAAATTAATAAATAATTTCCGTTTCAAAAGGCATAACTTTGCGGATTATGCCCAAGAGTTGTCCCGGATTTTCCCAAGAAATTATGGTAAGTCTATCAATAACTAACCCAGTCGTCCACCTTTGCGCAACCGCCAAACACAAGACGACAACGATTTGCGCGCATGCCATTCAAGTCAGAGTTGAAACGCATCGTTGTTCAGTTTACATTCCATCCTTCACTTAACGGTTACTTTGCAAGCACTCGATCTGAGACAATGGCAGATTGTGATACTTACCAGCAACTGTAAACCCAATTTTAAGTATTTACAGTTCCATAAAATTTTATATTTCGTTTTACTGACTACGTAAGGTATCGTGTTGAACACAAAATGTTTTGTTCTCCGCTTTCCCTTGCAGCATATCACGCTGTTTATACCATAATGCCTTTAAGCTGGAAATTTCGATCTAAACCGAAGATATCATTGTGCAGGTAGAGAATGGCTGTGTCAACCAGCAACACGCTTAGCGTTCACGACAATGAAATGTTTAATGTTCTTCTATTTGGGAAATAAATATTTTGCTGACAAGGAGAATTTGAATGTCAGCTCTCCGAAAAGGCTTGACTTATTGCTAATCGGCGTTGAATAACTTTTCTACCTAACGATATATTTACCGGCACTGTGCACGACTTAACAGGGATAATGAACGTTGTCATAACATTAAATGAATGTCGTGCAAGCTTTGACGAATCGGCCAACCTGCGTGTGCCACAAAAAAGTTAATCGATTAATCGTGATCGTTTGCGAAATGTTAGTAATTTCCCGCACGTAAACCTTAATCTACGAAAAAGATTTCAAGCCTCAAGGCACCTAATTGTTACATATATATATTGCTACCAATTCGGCAGTTGTACTTTAAAGCTGCTACGGCGAATGGCCATCGGCTATGGATCCCCTCTGCTTAAACAAATACCTTGTTTAAATGTGACTTTATATTTGCTTCGCCGAGGGCGGGTTATTAGTGACAGGATAGAATAAAAGCTAGTCAACTTCTTAAATGCACGTTAAAGGTCTTCTCGCCAATAACCATAAAATGTCGCGGCACGCTTATTACAATGCACCAAAAATAGACCAGGCACGCCGAGCTTAATGTTTAGTCAAGATTTTAGCCTAAGCTTCGGTATGTTCAGAATTTATATTCACCTGGAGTACATAGTCTGATAAACAAATCAGCATTGATATTGGTCATAACACCTAACTTAGTTGGACAGACACGAGTGAAACTTTACGCCAAGAATACTTTGCGGTAGGAAACATCCTAGATATTTTATCAGGTAATTTAAAAGGAAAAGAGGAAAACTGCGCACGAAAATAGTGTGCATTTTGCCCGTGTTAACGCTTGGGTTTAGTTTGTATTGAAGTTAGAGTTAGTTTTTCTTTACTTTAAGTGCGCAGTTTTGAGTTGTCTCCCCTTTTGTCTTTTATTACTGTTCCAAATATAAAATATTTCCACAAATTTAAGTACCCAACGCATTAACCTTCGACTTTTACTACGTGTCTGTCTGTTATTACTTCTAATCCTACAGTTGCCAGTAAAGTGAACAGCTTCACAACCACGAATTAGCGGAACTAATACGCCGTACTTTTGCCGAATGTAAATTACTAGTTGGTGCACCTAGCATAACAAAGAAAACGTCCGGTCACATGTTTCTATTATTAGATACCAATTAAAACAGTTTACTCTCACAGTTTTACTGCAACGAGACCCAAGCATTTCAAAATGAATTGGGTGATAGCGTTAGTGAATGTGCTGACTTTTGTGTCGTTAGGAAACAGCAGAATACTTCAAACTCAACAGAGAGCCGAAGAAGTTGATAATGTGAGGTCAAATCGAGTCGTTTTGTTCCCATTAAACGGCTGGAAAAATGTATCAAAGTTCGAGAGTTACTTAGAAGGAGGGTGGAATGTTGGCCAGAACTTAGCCAGTGACTTGAATCTGCCGGAGTCAACTTTGAATGAACTCCGACGATACGCTGACGGCGAGATATCTCCAGCTACCAACCTCAATCTTCCAAACTACCTCAAAGTCACAGAACTCAACCCATCACTAGCGAATTTGATTTTAGGCTCAAATAATCAAAGGTATAGTGCTTTAAAAATAAGTTGAAATAAATAGAATTTTCGTTTTATGTAAAATTTATATGGGTTTTATCATTCTTTTTATATAAAATTTTAATGAATTTTATCATTTTTTATGTAAATTTTAGATAGATAAAGACATTTTCGTTTTATGTGAAATTTAAATGGATTTTATTATTTTCTTTTAATATTATTTGCCACTTTCGGATGTTATTTGTTTTTAAGACTGTTCCTTGTGGTGTTGTTTAGGCCTTGATTAGCCCCATCACGTTTTAAGGCCACGCGGGGTCAATAAACTCACGATATATTTCCACAATACACACTTTCTAGCCGCAACAACCATGGCTGAAAGTTAATCCGCTAACTACCGCAAAGGGTAGCTAAGGTCGGGTTAATCACTCATATCTGTTATTCCCAGACGTCAAAATAAGTTCTTCAAGCGTTATGTAATTGTCTGCATGAGTTGGACTTATACCAATAAGCATTGCATACATCACGATTAAAACACGATATTTTTATTATTATCGTTCATTAATAAGGTAAATTTTTGGAAGATGTATTTAGTTTAGTTTATTTTTATTCTTTTGTTTATTGAGCAAATTTTTGATATCGCGTGTTTTGATCAAAATTTGATATCTCCTCGGTATACAATGTTGAATACGGTGTAGTCTGACGATTACCCAGCCCAGCGACTTTAACTTTGTCACCTCGTACATATATTAGTAGTCATTCCATATAGATGCTTTGTTTCTCGGGCCTATGGCACGCGGCATCATAATAATTAGACTTGTCATAATAATCTCTCGTTTATATCTCCCTCGGGGTCATGCCGACTGGATCACGTACAACCATTTCCTTCCACAGACGGCCTAGCAGCCGCCAAAACGTGACCTGTGAGGTACAGTCCACGTACACATGCACAAGAAGAGTATTGGAACGATACACAGCGTTTTGTTTATGGCGTCTCTGTGATCGGTAGGTCGAAAATATTATTGAACACAAGACATGTTTTTGAACGAAAATTGCCGATTTAATCAGATTTCTTATCGTATCATCTAAAGTGCATTACTCTCGACTAACAATTGAACACGAATATACAATGCAAGAAAACAGACAATAATCTCTTTTGTGCACAGCAATTTTCCGTTTAAAAACACATTAAGGCTTTACTTTAGTTCAGATAAGATAAGAATACGTTCTTGGTTGCAGGCAATATATGGTTAACCGATATGCTGGTGCTGTGTGTATCATGTTCATTATATTATTTATAGCATCTTCGAACTAGGATATCCCATGTATTACTTAGCCATATTTTAACCCACATTTTCATAATGGCTTAAATACTCTTCAATATAACCAGATGTATTGTTTTTTTGTTATACTTTAAACTTTTCATCCTATTTTTTCTTAAATCCATATAACAAAGAATTTTTAGTTAAATTTTCAATCAGAGAGAAAAAATACATTTTAACAAGAAAACTGGACTATAATCTGGTTCAAACCAGATAATTCAATAATGTATTGATTGTATCCACAGGTACCGTTACGTAAACCGGGTGTCTCAATGCACAAGGACACATCAGGCCTGCTGTGCAGGGTTCACCTTGGCCACTAGTGGATACTGCGAGAGAGAAGCGGTATCACTACCAGCAGGTAGCTAGCACATTTGTACATACACACAACAACTATAAGGGACTAGCCCATCATGAGTTCGAAACTTAACCCAGTAAAAAAGGTTGTTTAGTTTAGTTTATTTATTTTTCCCCAGTATTAAAAAATTAGACCTTCTGGTGCGGTCGTGTGGCCTAATGGTTAAATCGACCAATACATAAACCAACTATAAAAAACGGTGTAAGGAAAGAGCCCATCATAAGTTCGAAACTTCACCCGGTAAAAAAAGAAAATAAGGAGTTTAGTTTAGTTTATTTATTATTTGCCCCAGTATTAAAAAATTGACAAACGAATCAAATTACGACACAGGAACAGGAAAAGACGGCAAAACGAACTGTCGTTAAAACACGTCATTAAAAAAGAATATTATTTAATGAAGATAGCGGACGCGACCGCCAAACCTAAGGAAAATAACAATAATAAGCAAACAAATTTTAATTAAGACCAAAACAATATAGGCTAGCAGGTAACTAGCACAATTAAATTATGACGTAACAAAAATGAGTCAGATCGTAGCTCGTCCTATTAGTATTCAGAATGGATACATAAATGTAACTTTTAAACTAGACTGAACTTTAATTAGACTACCCGCGGTGTTTAACCTAAGTTAACCTTGATACGTGTTTTGTTGACTTTGTTTGTTTATCTCCTTTTATTATAACCAGATCTTCATTTTGTACCGGGCTAGGTTTGAATCCGTTATGGACCAGGACCGTTTTTGTATATAATTTGTACAACCAGAGCGTATATATAGGAATGCACTAAAATGGTTTTTTTTAGCCGAAAAATTATGTGGGCTGGCCATGGTTATGACGTTAAAATGCTTATTCTCGTGTGTGGACAAAGACGATTCTTTTAACATCGGAAACCGCCAGATCATCTAGTGCCCAGGGCTATTCTTATGTGTCATATTTGATATAATAACTATTGAGCGATATAATTCAATATGCCAGTTCAAAGCAACGCGAAATGGGTTGCATAACACACAATTTACTGGTAGGTTTTCGGCGGAGATGGTACTAAGAACCTTTCCGGTTGACCTTTGTCCTAAACCTCTATGAAACGAACCCAAATAAACATCCTTTCCAAAGAACAGGGGAAGAACAAAATCAAAAATCCATTCCTCCAAAATGCAAAATCATTTCTTTCTTAAAACTTAGCGGATTAATGGGTTCTACCAAATTAAAGAAACGTGTCTATCATATACAACACACTGAAATAGCTCCGGTAACCGACGATGGGCGCGAGGTGATCTGACGATTGCCCGTGTGTTAACCCCTTTGGTTTTCCCATTCACGGGGATAAACATAAATATCCTATCCGAGCTTCATGCAAAACACTAAAAGCAAATCCAAATTAAATTTCCAGACTCCGGGTGTGGAACGCCCCGTCTTCTCACCCATCCAAATGGCGTCATACAGACGGCTGGTTACCCAAACGAAGCGTACAAAGGAGGGTTGGATTGCAGATGGACGATTAGCGCAGCTGTTGGCTCCAAGATTGTTTTAAAAGTTGTGGATTTGGACATGGAAGACCCGAAGTAAGTGATTTATACCCAAGGACACAACCGACTAGCTAGCGACCAGATTCGAACCTGCAACCTTTCGGTTGAAAGTCTTCGCACTAAACCGCCAGACTAACCGGTCGGACTATCTGTCAGACACCCGTGTTGTGACCACTGCCGTTGTTCCACACAAGGATATACACATAACTTTACCACCATAATTCGCTACAAATGTGGTACTATATATCTGGTTGGAAAACTAATTTATATTCTTTCCAATCAGCGGAATTTGTGACCTGACAAGGGGAACGTGCTACGAACAGTGCACTTTTGATCGCTTGCAAATCCGCGGGACTACGACCAACGCCACGAAAACGCTATGTGGGGGAATTCCCCCGTTCACTGATTACATCTCCACAGGCAATATGGTTGATGTCGTCTTTCATTCTGATGAAACAGTCGTCGGAAGAGGCTTTAAAATTGTCTACAGCATTCTGCGAGGTGGGAATAACTAGGAATGTGTGTTAATTGATAACTGAAATTAGATGAACCTAGGGGATTGATGGATTCTACTAAATAAACCCACTAGATTGATGAGTTCTACTAAATTAAGGGAACGTTTCTATCATAAACAACACTCTGAAATAGCTTAGCTAAATAGCTATGGCAATGATCATTCTCAGACGTGAAGAAAACTTTAATTTTATTATCATTAAGTAAAAATACAATTGACGTTCAAAACTGCATAAAATGAGTTACAGTTTACACTATTTTCTATGCGTCTTGCGATTTATCATATTTTGTTTTACCCGCCTTTGTTTCGGGACCGTGATAGTCCGCTACTAGTTTCGAATTAACATATTGCAATTTTGTATTCGATCACACAAAACCGTCTAGCCAAACAATCTGATCGCTAGCTAGTCGGCTGTGTCCTTAGGCAAGGCACTTAACAGACATTGCCTGAACCTAGCGGATTAATGGGTTCTACCAAATTGAAGGAACGTCTCTATTATACACAACACACTGAAATAGCTCCGGTAACCCGACGGTGGGCGCGTGGTGATCTGACGATTGCCTGCGTGTCAACCTCCTTGGTTTTCCCATTTGCGGGGATAAAAATGAATATCCTATCCTATTCAACCGTTCTCACGTTATCCCACTCCCCTCACAGCCTCGATGCTAAGGCCACAGACGTGCACCAATGGAAAGGTTTGGAAGAGATGTCACCGCAAGTGCGCCCTTACCTGTCAGAGCAACAGCAGACACCCGAGCACTTCGACATGGGGAAATTGCATTGAAAGTAAGAAACCTTGGTCGTTTATCTTGGGTTTATGTTAAACTGTGGAAATTGGAAACTTTGAAATTGAGTTGGAGGGGTTAGGTGAAAAAACAGGTCAAATACAGCTGTTTTAAATAACCTCTCCCGGAAAGCTAAAATGCCCTTTTCGGTTTTTCTGTCATGTCATATTGTATACTCTTTATTAAACACATTTTTTACTGGGTCAAAGGTTGAAAATAATAGGCTTGTTACATAAGGAACATTTTAATGACATGAATCGGGCGCACTAACCATTCGGCCACACTTACCTAAGTAAATAACCATTCGGCCACACTTACCTAAGTGAATAACCATTCGGCCACACTTACTCTATGTGAATCGGCTGCGCTAACGATTTCCCACCCAACCATCCTCTTACACCACATACAACTTTTTCAGCCAACGGTCGGACTACAGCGGTGGCTAAGAGTGTAATAGATGACGTCACATGCGTGCCAGGATGCGTGTGTCCATCAGACCGACCAGTGCTCTACGGCAACCGATGCGAGAAAATCGAATTCTGCCCGAGTAAGTGGTGTTTTAATATACCAGGCATAGTTTTGAACCCACGACAGCTGGACTCATAGCTAGGTCCATTTTTAGTATTGTAACTTTATATAAGTCGGTTACGTTAACCGTTTGGTCGGGATATTTGTTTCAACTTATGAGAAAAGGAACGAAAACAGTATTCATGTTTATCCCCGTGAATGGGAGAACCTGCAACCTTTCGGTTGAAAGGAGCCGAACTAAACCACGAGACTAAACGGTTGGACACGGGCGACGCAATTCGGCCATATAATTGCATATGTATCTTTATAACTCTTTGCTAACTCCTTACCTCTATATTCCTACACAGACAATATTTGAGTGCGTTCCAGTCCAGCGTATAACTGATATATGTATATCTTTGCTAACCCCCTACCTCTATACCCACACAGACACAATATTCCAGTGCGGGAGATCCATACCTCGACCGACTCCGAAAATCTTAGGTAAGTATTGTTAATCACAGAATCCCACAAATTCAAACTGTTAAATTCCATTTCTGTGTAAGACCCTCAGCTCGACTGCGGATACGAGTCATCTCACCAATTGATTAATGTTTTAACTTCGTTTTCAACCCAAACGTTGATAATGGGTCATATCGTGTTACTCTTTATTTTAGGCGAGTATAGGGGAATACCCGTGGAATTTCGCCTCATTAATTATGATGTACATTAATCTCTAATTATGATGTTTAAAAATCCCCGATTTCCCAGACCCATCCTAAAGTGACAACCCAGTCTACTTTAGGATAGGATATTCATGTTTATCATCGTGAATGGGAAAACCAAGGTGGTTAACACACGGGCAATCGTCAGATCACCTCGCGCCCACCGTCTGGTTACTACTGCAATGTGTTGATTCCCTACACACCACCCTAAAGTTACAACCCCGGTTCCCTTTAACTGAACAATTAATAACAACCCCACCTCTCCAGGCGGACGATGGGCTGGTCTAGGGGAATTCCCGTGGATGGTACAAATGACGGCCAACGACCAGCATTCTCTGTGTGGGGGAACTCTTATCTGTTCCAATTGGGTTCTCACAGCCGCACATTGCTTCCTCGATAAAGTAAACTTTGCTATGTGAGTCCCATTTTAGTCTATTTTTGCTCTTCATTCATTACAAAATGGCACAATTATTTTAAGTTAAGGAGAAAGTATATAACGGCAAAACAGTGGTGATTAAAACACGTCAGTGAATACGTGCGGTGTAGCAAGAAAAAATACATTATTTAAAATAAAAATAAGTTAGGGCAGAAAACTTTAAATCAAAATTAATAAAAATGTTAACCTTGACTAAAAGTGTGAAACCGTGTACGGTCGTGTGGTCGAATGGGTAACGCGACCGATACATACACTGACTCTTAAAAAAACTGTCAATAAAAACTTAATTCAATAAAAAATGTGAAAGCGCGAACCATTATCGAGGGTGAACCGGCTTGCGTTTTGTACTGGTCGGTTTGTGGAGATTTCTGCGACCTGAAGAGTAGTACTGGAAATCAATTTATGATTTTCCGTATTCTTTGCTTCGTTTTGTATATAGTTCCCATCATTTGGTCATTGCCAATTAAATACAGTGGAACCCCGCTTGGAGACCACCCCGATAACACGACCACCTCATTATCAAGACCACTTTAGTGCGGTCCCGAATAATTTACTATGGTAATGTATTGTATTCTGTTTCAATAACGCGACCACCCCGGTTTCCAGACCAGGACCGCCATATTTTGGTCCAAAACTCCAAATTTGACCCCGCTTAAGTGACCACATGTGCTAAATAATTTGCTTTTGTCAGCAAAATAATATGGTTAAATTTTATTTATGATCAAAACAATAAGAATAAATGAGCGCACACAAAAAATATAGCAGACAGAACTAAATCCTACAAGATAAAATTAATTAATTCTGCAGAATATGATAAAAATAATGGCATTTGGTAAAAAATTAGTAAAAATGCAGACGTTTAAGCTGCATATGACGACAACT
>CH003196.1:91520-146711 GCA_000149265.1 Ciona savignyi
GAAATTCAACGAATTGTTAAGCCGGATTTTCATTAAATAAAGTACAGCTCGAAATCGTGCGAAAAACGCCGATTAAAGTCGCGAGGTCAGGTTAGTTTAAGCTGGCACCTGTATGCCGGGCGTGAGTAGCGATTTGAGCAGTGACGTCAGCAAATTAACTATATGACGACACTTTACGTTAACTCGTTAACACATGAGTCACGAAGTATTTAGTGACAGTTAGATTAATTGATGGCTGTCCAGAGTAATTGATTCGTTGGCGATGATTTAAACCACGTAGGTGCTGTTAACTTTAAACCGGTTTATAATATTTTGCATAACAATGTAGTGTTACAATGTCATATCTGAGTGCCTATTAATTGATTACGATGTGACATTTGACCAAATCTGATAATAATTACATGTCGTTGTTGATCCTTCCCGCCCAAAACTTAAAGGCGGCATTTTGGGAAAATGCAGTTTACGTTATTTTAGCTCACTGCTAAACTAAAACTAAAACGTCTATACTGAATACAATCCTCGAAAATCAATTTCTAGACTGTGGGCATTTGGAATTGTGACTTAATAACGCGCTTTCCCAGCACAGGGATACACATGATTATCTTAACATCCTACCGGTTAGGCTGGTGGTTTAGTGCGACGTCTTTAAACCGAGAGGTTTAAGGGTCGAAACTTGTCGCTAGCTAGTCGGTTGTGCTCTTGGGCAAGTCACTTAAAGGACATTGCCTGAACCCAGCGGATTAACGGGTTCTACTAAATTGAAAGAACGTGTCTATCATATACAACACACTGCAATAGCTCCAGTAACCTGACGATGGGCGCAAGGTGATCTGACGATTGCTCGTATGTTAACCCCCTTGGTTTTCCCATTCACGGGGATAAACATAATTATCCCATCCTATCCTATCATCCGGTCCAACCAAACTTGATACATTTCAGGCCAGAGCGAGTGGACATCGGTCAGTATTTGTTCCAAGTTGGCAAGTATTGGAAGTATAAACAACGGGACGGAAGAAGGGTACAGGTGGGTGGTCAGTTTTTTCCAGTTTATAACATATTTTTACCAATGCGGTATTGAAAAATGGTACTTAAATTTAGTTATGGTGTGCATAGGTATAGGTCATATATAAATGGGGAAATATACACGAACGGAAAGGTACGGTCGCGTAGCCAAATCGTTAGCGCGACCGATACTTGTACCGATGTTATATACATAAACTGTCCTTGTGCGTAGCCAATCATGGGTTCGAAACTTGGTTTGGTAAAAAAAGACGAAACAAAAAAACATGCTAACTCTTAATTACGGTAACTTAAGTTGCAAACCGAATGCTAATTTTTTAAGACGTTCGTATTTTTTAATACATCGGTTTCTATAATCCTACATTATACGACAGACTTACCGAGCCAAACGAGTTATCATCCACCCGCAATACAACTTCGAGCTTGACCGTGAAGACATAGCGCTCATAGAGCTGGACGGATACGTAGAAGATATGACGAACGTGCGACCTATATGTTTGCCACCTGCGCTTCCGATCCATGTAGCGTCAGAATACACCTTCAACAGAACGGGGGGGTACCCAAATGTCGGCGACACGTGTAAAGCGCTAGGATGGGGGCTTACGAGAAGTGAGTACAGTTTTTAGCAATGCTAAGTTTCGAACCCAGATAAGCTCGTTAATTTTTTGGGACGGTCGCGTTAACCATTCGGCCACACGTCCGTTCAGAGAAGTGATTACGTTTGGAACGTTTGTTTGGCCAATTGGTTAACGTTTACCATTTTTATACATAATTATACACAACAAGCATGTATGTGACAATTTCATAATGGAATCGAAATTGTAAAGAAGTAGTTGTTACATGTTTTTCATTTTCTTTGCCATTTTATGGATCACAGCATTTATGAATCGGCTACGTTTACCATTTGGCTACACAGCCGTTTAGAGCTCAACTAAATAAAAAAAAAACTATTCGCGTGTGGCTGAATGGTTAGCGCGACTGATTACTGCGTCTCATGCCGTTGTCGAAACGAATGTCGCCTAAGACTATTGGATTAATTAGGATATTACTCATTAATATACGCTTAATATAATGATTGAGTTAAACAAACGCTAATAAGAATGTCTCCTAATCGCCCACAACATAATGCAATAGCTCCGGTAACCCGACGGTGGGCGCGAGGTAATCTGACGATTGCCTGTGTGATAACGCCCCTTGCATTTTCTATTGTCCACGGTGAAACATGAATATCATGTCGTAATTCAAATCTCACGTATCTGCAACAATTAAAATAATACATAAATATTCTATCCTGACACACCTAATAATTAGGCCTATTATTTAGTTCACATTACAAGCTATTAAGAAAATCGTTCCCATTAAAACACTAAAAATATACGCTTCCATTTAAACACTAAATATTAAAGCGGTTATTCCGTCTTTCCCGCAGATATTGGACCAAGCTCAGCGATACTGAAGGAGACGGATTTAACGGTGGCTCCAGGCTCGGGTTGCGCAAGCTACCACGACTATAACTGGCGCAAAGTCCTATGTGCTGGAGGTAGTACGGGGCGAGATACTTGCAAGGTAAGATATTTAGAGTTTTACCCAAACATTCTGCTAGTTTCCATATATTCTGCTAGTCTACCCAGATATTTTGTTATTTTTACCCAGATATTTTGCTATTTACCCTGATATTTTACTATTTTTACCCAGATATTTTGCTAGTTTTACCCAGACAATTTAGTAGAACCCATCAATCCATTGGGTTCAGGCAATTTCCACTATTTTACTGAGCTAATTTTCGAACCCACGATGGGTTCGTCACCAGGACCGTTTATTGTATAATACAGTGGTTCTCAAACTTTTTTTGGTTGCGACGCCTATCCAAAAGTTTTCTAAGCTTGCGACGCACCAGTCATTAAACTATTGCTACCAAAGTTATATTTAGTGGTATTGCACACGTAATAAAGAAATGAAATACAATAAAAGAACAATAGCCACGTCCCCGCCCGTTAGTAACATAGTTCAAATATAATGTGACGTGTGGTCGTGGAACCTTAGGAGAATATTTAAAACTGCGACCCTCATTACTTTTTTAACGTATATTCGTGATGGATATTTACTTATAATGAGTGAAGTTTCGAGCGCAATGGCTGTGCGACGCTCTACACGATTTTAAACGACGCACCAGGGCGTCGCGACGCACAGTTTGAGAACCTCTGGTATAATAGTCGGTATATGTATCGATCGCGTTAACCATTCGACCACACGACCGTACTCCACTAAGTGCTTTGCCCAAGGGCACAACCGACCAGCTAGTGAACAAGCTAACCTGTCGGCCATTATAGTTTTAACAGCTAGGTGTCTCTACAGGGCGACAGCGGTGGACCATTTCAATGCTCAGTCAACGGCCGCTGGTTCATCTACGGCATAACCAGTTTCGGGCACGATTGTGCAAGGGGACTCCCCGGAGGTTATACCCGAGTTAACCACTATTTGATGTGGATTCGGTATTACGTAGGCAACCAGTGTGGCGTGCCTAGGTGATCTGTGACGACATAACCGATGTAGAACGTTCGTCATATTATAATGTTCCGAAATTATTATGCCTTTGTTTGCCATATTTAATCCCATTCATTTCTTTTCGCAATGATGTCATATATACTACTACTACTACAAAACATACCGCATGTAAAATATGCAAAACTTTCAATTTTTTTCTTTGTTATTTAGGACCCTAATTAAAAACCTGACATTTCTAATTTGACGTATTTTAAACCACGTTATTTTATTAATAGTTTTTCGACTTGAATCAACCGAGTAAATATTAACTATCACTGAAGCTACCTTTAGGGAAAACTTTTTGCTGCACAGCCAACTGGCCGGACAACCACAGTCCTGAAAATTCCTTGAATGTAGCTTTTCAACCCATCATGATATTACCCCCACCCACCCACACACTTTCTTGATGATTTTTGCCGAAATGTTCCGTTTGATTTCGTTTCATTGTAAATACAGATTTACGTTTATCCGACGATGAATTGCAACTTAGATACACACAAAGCTAAGACATTATAAATTCCACCTATATAAACCAGTGGTTCTTAAACTGGGTTGGATCGAACCCTAGGGGGTTCGATGAGTCAGTATCAGGGGTTCCGCGGATATTAGGATAAGTTCACTTCAGGCTCAAGTTTTTTAACAGATATATTTTGAATTTCAACGAAGGGTTCGGTGAATGCACGCATAAAACTTGCGGGTTTCGGTACCTCCAACAAGTTTAAGAACCACTGATATAAACTATCCTTAAAAGGAAAGAGGTGGAATAGGATATTCATGTTTATCCTCGTGAATGGGTTACGTAATGGGGGTTGAGTTATTACATAGGCAAATATATTCGCTTTTATCTACCTCGGTTTTTAACGTAGAAAGGTCGGTTTGGAGAGTGTACATGTGGTTCTCTAGTCGGTTTATCTCAGCCTCTTTGAGGTCCAGCTGCAGTTTGATGTGAAATAAGGAACCAAATGGTGAAAATAAGGGACAGGGTCCGATATTCATGTTTATCCCCATAATTGGGAAAACCAAGGGAGTTATCACATGAGCGATATAGTTAGATTAACTTGCGCCCACCGTCGCGTTACCGTACCTACAGTAGTGTGTTGTGTATGATTTACACGTTCCTTCCATTTAGTAGAACCTATTGACACACTGGACTTCGAACATGCAATACTTTGGTTGGGAGGCAACGCATTACCGACCGTTTATTCCGTCGAATATCCATGTTTATCTGTGTGAATCAGTTAAACAAGCGTCCGATCACCCATCGCCAACCACGTGTCGGTTAATGGAGCGTTTGCTGTGTGTTGTGCATAAGACTTTCAAAATGTGTTAGGTAACCTACGAACTGGCTTTCATATGGCCGCTTACACTTAGAACTACCATGGCTGCGCCATAATATTAAAGAAAGCACCGAACGTTGGCTAAATGTGTTTATTGTACAAGAAGTTGGTAAATGCTAAAGATACAATTAAAAATGGCACTTTCGGTAAAACGCGCGTCGGGCACCGAACGGTCTTTTCGACCAAAAAAAGCTCTATTTACAAATACCAAGGATTTCAAATACAAAAATACACTCCATTTTACGCATAATGTTATTTGTGGATTAGTAAAAAACGCAAGCACTCCGTCCATTACACGATAAAAACGGCTACAAAGTCACTGAAACGCGACGTAAAAAAAGCAAAAAAAAACAACATGAAATTCATTTTCACGCGAACATTAAAAAATTTATAGAAATTGATGAAACTTCAATTGAGATGACGAAGCAAGTAAAGTGCGGCGTGTAAAAGGCACAAGGTGGCACTTAATAGAATTACACATTTCGAGATTGGACAAAAAAACCAAGTAATTTCAGGACAATAATAGGTCGATCGTTTATACAGAGTTGAAACTTTTTTGTCATCGCCATTAATTCTAAGTTTTCCCGGTATTTCACTGTTTATAATCAATTTGCGCGCGTTATAACCACAGAAGGCACTGTATCCCAGGTAAAAATCTCCATTCGAAACTGGATGGAACCGGTTATAACCAGATCATACTGTTGTCTATATTCTCGGTTTTTACGTGGTTAAGCATGCTCTCCACGTCAAAGTCCTGCGGCAGGGTATCCTGTAGACTCGGCACCAGTTCACTCCCGTCCATATTACCACCCGCTCTCTGCCCCCCACTAGTGGGTACTGGGCTGCCGTTAAAGTCGACACTAGATGCCGGTAAAGTGTCAAGGAAATCAGGAAAGCGTTGGTTTGCAGCGTGGTGCGTGGATTGCGGCTGAGTGCTGGAACCGATGTGTTGCTGGCTACCGTGGACGCGCCTGTTTCCGTCTCCTATTGAAATGTTACATTCAAGATTAATCCCATTATAACCATTGGGTACATCTGAACCAATTATACACAATACACTTTACAGATATATCCAACTCTGGGTTTAATTGGATGGGTTACTGTTTCTCCTTTCAGCCGAAAGGTTGCAGGTTCGAAACTGGTCGCTAGCTAGTCAGTTGTGTCCTTGGGCAAGGTACTTAACGGACAATGCCTGAACCCAACGAATTAATGGGTTCTACCAAATTGAAGAAACATGTGAATCATACATACCCAACGGTGAGCGTGAGGTGATCTGACGATTGCTCATGTGTTATCCCTCTTGGTTTTCCCATTCACGGGAATAAACACGAATAGCCACAAACAACAACCATTTGACCGGCAGTGTAGGGTCCGAATACCAATATGCAAGTTGTATGAAAGCGTGTGTGTGTACATTTACAAGGATCAAAACAAGCATATAACGATTTTGTCAGTGAAAAATGGGTTCTACCAAATTTGAATGCCTCAATCCTTCACAACACACTGTAATAGCTCTGGTAACTCGGCGACGGGCACAAGGTGTTTTAACAGTTTCTTCGTGTTAAATTTACGTTTTCCCTTCTAGGATAAACACGAATATCCATTACGTACCAGTCTCCATTTCCTCAACGTTGTTTAGGAATCCATCGGGGGTTCGGGGTAAACTGTAGTTGCTCCCCATTCCAACCCCGCTGTCTAAGCTTGCGTCTCGTTGGTGGAAACTGGGATTTCCCTGTCCCATGAACCCGTCCATACCCGGGTTTGAAAGCTGTGGAACAAAGGGTGGGCTGGGGTGAATTTCTGGGGTTGGGGTGAATTTCTGGGGTTGGGGTGAATTTCTGGGGTTGGGGTGAAATTTCTGGGGTTGGGGTGAAATTTCTGGGGTTGGGGTGAAATTTCTGGGGTTGGGGTGAATTTTCTGGGGTTGGGGTGAAATTTCTGGGGTTGGGGTGAATTTTCTGGGGTTGGGGTGAAATTTCTGGGGTTGGGGTGAAATTTCTGGGGTTGGGGTGAATTTTCTGGGGTTGGGGTGAAATTTCTGGGGTTGGGGTGAAATTTCTGGGGTTGGGGTGAATTTTCTGGGGTTGGGGTGAAATTTCTGGGGTTGGGGTGAAATTTCTGGGGTTGGGGTGAATTTCTGGGATTGGGGTGAATTTCTGGGGTTGGGTGAATTTCTGGGGTTGGGTGAATTTCTGGGGTTGGGGTGAATTTCTGGGGTTGGGGTGAATTTCTGGGGTTGGGTGAATTTCTGGGGTTGGGGTGAATTTCTGGGGTTAGGGTGAATTTCTGGGGTTGGGTGAATTTCTGGGGTTGGGGTGAATTTCTGGGGTTGGGGTGAATTTCTGTGGTTGGGGTGAAATTTTAGGTGGGTGCGTTTAATTAACTGCGATCGTATAAAAGCCCAGCATTTTTTTATAATGGGTTGAGAAACTGATGGGTATTAAGTACAAAATTATGTATTAAGTACAAGTACAAATGAGTATTAAGTACAAATTTAGAATATGTTTATACGAGTCTAGAGCAAGTAGTGGATCTAACCATAAGTATAAGACGAATATTGTTCCTGTTCATGCAATATTTCTGCCTAAATATATACATATTATACAACATGCATGTAATATTATGTGTGAAGTTTTGTAATTATCCCCTTGATGCAGGAATGTAATGAAAGCTAAATGAATGTCGTATAAATATATGCTATAAAGTTATAAACATTTTATAACATGTTTGAAAACCTATTACCGCAATATTATTTGTTTTATGATACACATGTCAATAGTTGCTTCTGTTTATGATTTAATTTGTTTTATGATATACCACAATGTTAAAAAAGCTAGTTTTAAGATGTACATGTGCGCACTGGCGAAAAAGCTGGGTTTCTGTCAAATAATATCGAGACAATTGGTTAAAAGCGAAACCTGTTTCAATAGTTGTCTCCTCATAAGGTGTTCCTTCTCTTGGACCAAGTGTTTGAGCATGCTTTGCTGCTGGGGGGGCATGGGGGTGGGTCTCGATTGACCCACAGAAGACATGTCCATTTGGTTCACCTGGGGAGGTACGTGGGGGTCAGTGGGTGCTTAACAGGTATTGCCTTGATAGAGTGAAGTCTAACAAAGATATGGTAACTATAACCATGTTGACAAACAACTCTAATAGTTCCAACAACGTGTGAGCACTTTATTGTGATACCCACTGATGCAAAAACTGTTAAAAATAACAATGAGAAACAGATTCCACTCTCTGCTTGTTACTTATCCGACGGTTAGTATTGTGGTTTAGTGCGACATCTTTCAACCGCAAGGTTAAAGGTTCGAAACTGGTCGCTAGCTAGTCGATTGTGTCTTTTGGCAAGTCACTTAACGAACATTACCTGAACCCAGCGGCCTAATGAGTTCTACCAAATTGAAGGAATGTGTGAATCGAAAAATGCCACAAAATGCGCATGGTGTATTTGACCTTTTGTTACAGTAGCAAACAGCAGGGTTATATAACGTGCAGAGTGATGAACATTTGATCTCGAATGTGGGCGCTTAGTGTGGAGTGTGAAATTACAAGGCGTTGTAAGATTACATGTTTTTCCAGAATATTATGGATTGCGGGTAAGTCATTAAATTCTTGTAAATTGGGAGCAATGTAAATTGACCTATAGAGGCAAACTCAGTGACAAAAAGCTTGTAAAAGGCTAATGAAAATTCAAGAAAAACGGGCAATGCAGTTTTAATACAAAGTTTGCTTACCTTCATTAGTTGTTGCTGCAATTGAGAGTTGTTTGGCGGATTGTTATTTGTTTGGGGGGAAATACCTAAAATGAAAATATTCAAATGAGTAACATAAAAAATTAACATTAATCACAGCATTGTGGCAGTACACTGCACAAGCAGTTTTGTAGCTTTTTTGTGTGTCCTTTTTTATCAATTTTATAAACAATTATAAAGAAAGTTTTTATATTTGGCTGGTGTTTTAGAAATTAAAATCAAAGCGCCTTAATCATCATTATATCGGCTAGATATTTCCCTTAAATGCGGCTTTAAATCTATGTACACATAAGACAAGGTTACAAAGAATCACAGACGACATACTATTGTAAAAGAGATTAACTATCTATTGACACGAGCTGTAAAACAAGGCCAAACAAAAATTGACAAGCCAAATGATTTCTAGTAAATTTCCAGTGCCGTGTAGAAGTACAGAGCAACAAAGTCGTTGTTTGTTTGCTCAAAGCAAAGAGAGTCAGCTCACTTTACATGTGGGGCGAGATAGCGGCGGACAAACAGAGCACAGATAGTTCAAACAACTCAAACCGTTACCCCGTCCGCACCATATACACTTGAATACAAGAGGCGAAACAAAAGTCTCATCTGTTATTTCCGGGGTATTGTAGAGAAAGTCATTAAGTTTACGACTGGGGGACAGACATTTAAACAACTGTGACTGGACTTTATTGCCAAATAAATAAAAACACATGTACCACAGAAGTTTCTTTTTAATTTTAAAGAAATAATTATTCAACTACATTTACATGTACATGTACATTTACATTATACTTTTTTAGCACTGCGGCAAAAAATTAATAAACTTAATTAAATCTAAACTAAGATATGTGATTATACAATTTAAAATGTAATTATACAATTTGAAATATTAATTTATCGGGTGAAATAATAAGGTACTTGCTTAGTAAATGCATTTAATCATCATTGGGTTTGTAAGTATTTTATTAATGTTTTGAATTAAAGGTTGTACGTTGTAATTACTTGGATAAAAAACCATCACATTTGTTACCAAGATCTATGATGTAAATCATCTGTACATTTAAACACACAGACTTTTTGATAGATAGCCTATAACTGCTTAAATAATCTCCACAAGTACAGAAAAACCATGATTTATTACAAATAATAAAACTAACCATACATAGCATGAACTTACTTTTTAGGTAAGAAATTGTTTATTGCCTCATGAATTTAACAAAGCATTTATATGGTGCTATGGATGTCTTTGTATCAACACTGACATTCTGGTGTGATGCATCATATATAATACACAAACAAGTGGTATCCAAGAACAGTTTTACGACGTTACAATAACAGACATAATGAAAAGCTGTGAAAGGTTAAAGAGTAAAACTGACTGAAAAGAAAAGGGCAGTTTTAAGCTTTGAGAAAAGGAAAAGGACAAAACTACAAATTGGTATGTAGGTGGGAGTCTGTAATTAAACTTCTTTAATTAACACCACCCTTATACTGCACAGTTTAATCAATTTCAATTCCATTATATTTATGTTATTATTAGCTGTTGATATATTAACACTGACAGTCAATTTAATAAAGTACAGACAACTGTAATACATGATACAGATGGGGATATAAACGTAACCCTGGAATAAACAATAAACCATGTTGTTTCAATAGCTTGTATATTATTGTTCATTTCATTGAGTTAGTTTTACTTTGTTCGTTCATTTTTTGCCTCAGTATTAAATAATAGCAAACAAAACAAATCACAAACACAGGGACAGGCTGCAAAACAACAGTCGTAAAAAAAGGTTATTAAGAAAAGGATGTGAACAATTAATATAGCAGCCAGGGCCAGCAAACCTAAGTAAGAAATAATACTTCTAGATAGTGTAGGCAATATTTAATAATAGAAAGGTGTAACTGTTAAGATGTGGTAATGTTTTATAATGGAAAATTATTAAAAACTTTCTGTTTAATATTGTGTATGAAATGCAATTATTACTAACATCTCTTTCGTTTTTACGTTTGTTTAGCGATGAAACAAACGCAAGCGCACTTATTAGCTCTGTGTGTGTTTAGAATCGGCCGAGAGAACACCTGTACACGGTGATGTGGTGGCAAAGAGCAAGCACCGGGTTCCGCTCAAACCACGCTACAACAACACTACATTTCAATCGTCCGTCACTCAGCCGAGGTATAAATAGGCCACTTTGTCGAGTGCGGGCTTTGTGCGCTCAGCCGTGGAAGACCACGTGATCTCGGTCAAGGGCCGTACGTAGAAACGCCCTATATTCAAATAGATCGCACATACACTATAAGCGACGTGGCTGACAAACACACATGGTAAAGTGCGCTGTAAAAGCGTGTTAATCAGGGTCTCAGTTAAGTTTCCCTTTTCAAGAAAATAAAAACGAACAAATACTGCTGTTTAACAGGCACCGTACTGTAAAATAAAAAAGCTCTTTATTTTTTGCACGATCTGCAAAATATATTAATATTATAATACATGTTTTTTGGCATCGGTTGGGCATTAACGTCTTTCCCTGTCATATTAAAAGGTGGCAGATTCGCAAATTTGACAATAATGACAAAGCAATTTTATTGGGGGTGAGGAAAATAAAGGAACCCGTAAAACTCGGTAAAACCTACGACAGAGCGCAGTGTAGCGGCGCAAGACGAGTGACACAGTTCACACGACCCGAATAAAAGCAAAACGCAGGGAAGGCGAGAAATAGTTTGATTGGGGGAAGCGCTTTCAGACAACGTGAAGTGAAAACGACGATTTTCGCTGTAAGTTATGTCCGCACGGAAGTGTACCGCGCTGCCTATAAACTATGACATTGCGTGAGTGTGTCGCACCGTGGCAGGGCAGCGGCGGGTCTACTTAACTTTGCGTGGTAATTCCGGTTTGCTGGTGCCCCCATCGGCGAAAATATGTAACAACAAATCCTTCACAGTAATTCGATCTGATACCATATTATACGAGGTGACCACCCCGGAATAGGAAGATTTGAGTTACTTGTAATTATCATATCAGAAATTCTCATATGAATACACTGATGGTGTCAATTGTGGTAATACGTAAACTTCATAAATATGACGAAATTGACTTGTGGTTATAGTTATTTTATATTTTATTTTTAAACGAGTTCTTAATAGTGCATTACTATCGTTGGAAATTTGACCTAGTTAAGGGTTATAGTCATAGTTATTTGTTCAAATAAGTTTACGTGCTGGTGTATTAAAACGGAGTTTAAACGGATTATCAAAAACATTGGCTAAAATATTAATATATTTCCATAAGATTTATATATTAAATAAATTTTCGAAAACAATTGAATGTTTAAAAACGGGGCATTCAAAGCTAAAAAAATTAATAAAACTGGTAGCGAAACTAAACCCATGAAACGTGACCTTTTGGGTGTATTTTAAAGTTGGATGCGCGCACTGGTAAAAGGTCGGGTATTATACCGATACAATATAACAAAACAACTATGTTTACTGCGTATTTTAAATCCTATCTTACAGACTGCGCTTGGGATCCAAATTGGTTATTATTGTCTCGTAATTTCCGACTTTACATAACCTGGGTAGAAAAATACGTAGGAGAATTTTATTTTCAGATTTTACTGCATTTTTGCTGCGATCAACTGACTTGCAACGCAAAAAAGCGCGTTTATTAAGTCGTTAATGTCAGCGGTGAAGCACAGCCGATGAAAACACGGTATAAAGTTGGGATAGATCACTCAGTGTATTCGGGTTAATCAAGGACACAGTGGCGATGCTTTACGATGCCAACTACGTAGATAGGAGTGGGTAACGCATAGTAAAACCACTAAATGCGTCGGCCGTTTTCTAGGTGAAATGTCAAAAAATAATCACGTTCGTGGAACTGAACTAAAATTGGAAGAGTATTAGCTACCACTTCTACTGTTAAACTTGATTTTTAAGGTTTTTCGCGTTTTTCTTACATTTACCTTCATAACTTAATATGGCAATCAAAAGATTAATTTTAAAATATCAAAGATAAAAATAACGGTTTTACAACATATGTATAAAGATGTCGGTGAAAGGGCTAATACATTGTATTTTTATGTTAGGCCGTTTTTAGAATGATGCCCATACATTTCGTATCTAATAAACCTTAACGCCCTAATGTAAAAATATGGTATTATGTGTTTGCGTCATCTGCATTACATTCTATGCATTGCGTTTCGAAATAGGATTTAATCCACACAAAATTTTGATTATATATGTTAGATTAAAAAATGGATTTTTTAAAGAGTTTACATGTTGATTAGTAAATTTCAATATTTCACCAAACATTAATGCAATGTTTTTTTTGTTAATTCAATTTATTACAATAATTTTTCTAGCGATCCAAAAATATTTCAGAAGGGTTGTAAATTCTGGATCAGAAATCAATTAATTCTATAATAAAGAAGCCAAGGATATGCCGATAAAAACATCCTTAGCTATCCGGTATGTAATCTACACACAAACGAGGTATATTTAGGTAACATACACAAGGGCATGGCCAGGTGTCACCCCGTGCCCGTTATGAGGTAAGTGACGCATGCAGATTGACTGCGTAAACACGCGCCGCGCTGTGCATTATGACGTCACAAGTGACCTTGAGCGTTAGTCAAAATATTGGTAAGTTTTGTCGCTTTATCCGCGAAAATGAATTTTTACTCTTTTATCTAGCGTTCCTCGTATATTTTATGAAGCAAAACATTACATGCTTTGATATTTGTGTTACATGTTGGTGTTAATGGTAACACGTGTATATTACGCCTTATTATAAAGCCTGTAATGTGACCATATTTTAACCTAAGTAAATGAAATTGTAACAGTGTATTAATATCTTTGAAAATTTTGATTTGGTTAAAGGTTAAATTGGTTTAACATAGGAGAGTAAAAGAAAACAAATGAACGAGAAAATCCAATATATTTTGACGATGTATTTGCGTCGAAATCTTGATTGATGCAAGAAAAAATGACTGTCAAAGGCTACAAAAAATTGAGAAAAATTTACAAAAATAAAAAATAAAACTTTTGTAATCGTTGAAAATAGAAACTGACGTATAGTTAGCATGTCACAGTCGTTTATTGGCTACCACCATATTAAGCTTAGTTTGAGGTGTTAAAAGCTAAAGACAGATTTTGTCGGGTTTTGTCGTTTTTGTCTCGATTCTGCGGTCATTTTACTGCTGTATTGAAAAGTAATTGAAGTTGGTATACGTGCAGTGGTTTTAGATATAAAATGCCAACGGTAATGCAAGATACGAAACGCTTTACAGACCATTATACGTTTCAATTGAATACAATACCCATACGGATAATAAGTTTGAAAATATATAAAAAAAATGATTGTTAAAAATGATGATAAAACTACGCTTTAATGATATAAGTCTGCGGTGTGCAGTTTCGTTGCTTTAAAACTTTTTAGCAATTTTTATTATTAACGTTCATATAAATCGTATTTTTTATTCGCCAGACATCTATTTAATAAAAATCAAATTATCATTAATCGTTGTAGATATAACAAGTGAAAAAAAACGAATTCGTTATTACAGGGAACAGAACTTACACCGGAGAACAACTGAATATTCCAGTTTCAGAATTAAATCGAAAAGGAAATGATTAGGAATTGTTTTTTGGTTCTACCGAGTGGAAATTAAGTGTAGCAAAATTGGTTTTATTTGTATAATTTAATGCGTATAGCCGACAGATTTAAACAGCTTTGCATTTTAATTGATATTAGGACTGCTGATAATGAATAAACATAACAAATAGTCATTTAAACGCATAGGCAATATAGTATTAGAAGCAATAAAATAGTACAATAGTGTGTGTCGACTGCTTTTAAAGCATATTTCGGTGTGGAGTTCGCTATTCTAAGTTCCAGAATAATCTTAAAAATAAACCGATTCGCTTGCGAAAATGACTGGGAGCATCTTAGCGTTAAGTTCAAGCAAGTGCGAACGAGTTTCATTCGCTTCGTGGATCGCTGAACTAATAAGTGGTTACGTAGTCACCGATGCCCGCCCACAACACACACAATACAAATATGAGGCACGCCTCCCTGTTCTTTCTAAATGTATTAGCGCCTGTTTTTTAAGAAATTGTGTTGTTTTTTCGGTGGTTATATATTTTAAACATGTAATTAATTTAATAGATTTCTAGTTTTAATTCAAGAGTAAAAGCCGGTCGTGTTTTTCGTAAAAATGATGTTTTTTTTGGTTGGGGGTTATACTCTTTAATCTTATATATTGGTTTAATCGATTTCTAGATTGATTTAAACATAGAGGACCGGTAAAATCGTTACGATAATAGGTTTATATTTTACTAAATATGGATTATGCCACATGTGTTTGTTAACCTGTGTAAAAAATAAGATTAAATGCCGAAAATTAGTTAATCGAGGTTTAAGAATAAAGTCAAAACGACGATAATGAATGAATGGACAATCGAGTACCGTAACCGATTTCAATCGGTTCGGGTATATAGGCACATCATGGCGGTGAAGAATTGTGAGAAAACAATTGGTAAAGTCGTCTGGCGGGCATTTTAACTGTTTCACGCTTGAAACTTGGCGAACCGACTATATATCGCTAAAAATTATGACCAGTGTGACAATGCAAAAACTCACCGGTAATAGGGATTATTTGACGAACAAGAAGCATTGTCATACAATCGTCATGCGCGAATGATGTTAAAGTCTATATAAGGTAAATAGGTATCTGCAGACGTTTAGGCTGGAGGGGGTGCGTCGGATGGTTTCCGGCGCGACTTGCGAGCGATAAGCCCGGCGTGTGTAGCTCTGTTCAATATCAAATTAAACAAATACATAAACACGTCGCGAAGGTATATCGTCGACACTTGTACCTCGCTCGAGTCAATAGTGTGCGGTGAGTATTTCGTTCACGAACAGTAGTGATGATTGTTGCGTGTTATTTTGCAGCGATGAGTGAACTACATGCGGCTACTGCGCGTCACAGGCTTGAAATGGACGGGCCTATTGATTATCGCGTCAAATGCGTGCTGAATATTTCTGTAGGTTGGTGTCACTTCTGCGATCTCTGAAAACTTACGTCTGCAGCTCTGGTCTCATGTCATAATGAAATCCATAAAAATTTTAAAAAAAATCCAACTTAAAAAAATTCACGACTTGTAAAATGCGTCATCATGAAATCTTACGTCGTTTTAACATTATATTAACATCGCTTTTTAAAATAAACAGGAATGACCTTTAAAAAGATGATTGCTACAGCGTCGTGCAATAAAACACCAGAATTATTAATTCAGTTGCAATAAAAATAATAATACAAAGCCTGGCGGAAAGAGATTAAAGAAATTACGATCACAATTTGGTGAAGGGGGAATCGTGAACAAAATATGAATCGGTTCTTTCTCACCATATATAAACATTCATTAGAGCATACCAATAGTACAGCTTGGTAGATTAATTGCTTACCAACTAAGCCAAACTTTGAATAATATAATACTGCAGATGTATAGAACATACAACCAACATAGATATACACTATCAGTGCCAGCGATAGCCATAAGGAGTTAAGAATAATCCACTTCAAAGTTTCGGAACTGTAAGCATTATACATAAAAAAACGTTATTAAATGACATGTCTAAAAACCAACTCGTTTTTAACAAGCATCATATATACACCAACACCATGTAATTCGGCACATATGACAAGTATTACATTATACCTGGGGCAGGATTGTGGTAACACACAAGCATTAGATATGTAGACCTATAAGGCCTGCTACACAGTTACAAGGCAAATTGGCATTAAATTCTGGGGTCGTTTGATACATTGAAAATATTCCATAAAGCTATATCAATATTCAATATTTAAATATTAAAAACACTCGACAAATTAAGACATATAAGCATTATAATTATCAGTAATCACAGGCAATGCTAGGCTTTTGGAATTGAGTGACCATAATAATTTATCAAACTAAAAAACTATTTTTAAGTTGTGTAATGTCTCCTAATGAGCTGTTAAATTTCAACTCAGCGTTTTATTCTGGTTCAAGACATAAGTTTTATCGAACAAGCACAACATACAATTAAAGCTGTAATTCCGTAGTAATGTATATTATTTCTCTTAATTATATTCTAAAACATGAAACAATATTAAGAAAAGTTAAATGATTGTATTAGAACAACAAATAAATTTTATTACATGTACCCAATAATTAAGGACCAACTCAGAATGCAAATGAGTTTGGTCAAACTAGCCAACAGACAGAGCCACTTAGTAACGAGCCTTATTTCCTGCAATTCCAGGCCCAATTACTTGAAATAAGGAAACAATTACTCGTCAATTTGATGATATTAGTTGCTCAATTGCTTGTAAATATTAGACGGTGGAATTATTTATGTATACATGTGTAGTTTATATAAAAATAGAAAATAATAATGAACCCAATTTAAGGTCAATTATTTGCCATGAAACCTGCTAATTAGAGCAATTGCTTTAAAACAAATTGACAACAGATAACTCATGGTTTATAAAGTTGATCAACTTAAATGAAAAATATTTGGTTAAGCTAAAATGGAAGACAAAATGGTGATACAAAATCGGAAAATAGGTTTTAGAAGGTATAATACATATACTGTATCTTATAGAAGGTATAATACATTATACATATACTGCATCTTATATATACTTTGAAACATAGTATATTTTACAGTGAACAAACAGTACTGAGAAATCACATGAAACGTTGCGTAAGGCTTTACACCGAATGGAAAATTACGGGTAAATGTCAAATAGTGAGTAATCCACATTCAAGCGATACTGTTACAGAAACATAATTCAAAATAAGATAACACAGCAATATAATATTACAAAATTATTTACCAGCTTTAGATAAAAAAACTGGTTCAAAGAATAAATCTAAGAGCTGTGATCAGATGTGCTAAACTGGTCATTAAATTCCTTCAAATTGCTGTGTTATTGAGATCTACCAAGCGGCAAGATATTAATTACACACTACTGCATGATCTCACAGAAAATAAGTCTAAAAAACATAACGGTGAATTGCCCGTATATATAGGAAGCCAAGGTAAGAGTAATCAACATAATTTTGTGTCTTAAAACACTCAGAAAGTAGCAATACGCTTCGCTTTAGATGTTTAGAAGCTCACATAGGAAAACATGGCCAGCTTCATGCAATTTATTATTACTGACGTAAGATATTCAATATACAATAAAGGTTTCAAGAGATACATATTAATAAGACACTAAAGCTGCCTTTCTTGGTTAAATATGCACATTTTGGCAAAAAATACTGATGTGCTAATTTTTGGTTTCACAGACTAGATTTCAATTTTGGATGACTAACTACAGAATATTACCTAAAACCCGAATTAAAAAAAAGTACAGGAACGTTTTTTGTTGATGCTACACATATATAAATAGTTTTATAAATAGGAGAAAGTTGGTAGAGATTAAAAAAGTCAAATTTTCCTGTGCTGGCAATATGCTGCCAAGTATGACATCATCATTTAATATTAAGATTTGAAAGTTGAATAGAAACGCTGGAATACTGTCAACAAATTAAAGACCTTTATTCATGCCGTTGATAAATCTAGTACTGAACAGAAGTGATAATTCATCTTTAATGTGGAAATAGAGGACATTTACAGCCAAAATAATGAAAAATAGAGGACATTATACCACCCCCAAAAAATGGAAAATAGAGGCCATTTACTGCCACAAAAAATTAAAAAAATAGAGAGCATTCACTGCCCCAAAAAATGGACAATAAAGGCCATTTACCACCCCAAAAAATTTAAAATAGAGGGCATTTATAGCGCCAAAAAAATGAAAAATAGAGGGCATTAACCACCCCAAAAATAGAAAACAGAGGGCATTTACTGTCCCAAATTTAGTTGCGAATGTTACCTTGGAATCTCGGGTCAACCCAACTCGTGGTTTTGGTTTGATGATCAATGAAGTAAATTTCCCCTTGAGGAGTAGTGGCTTGCTCCCATCCAGGTGGTAGGCTTATATGCTGGAATTGTAAAGATACAGGCTTAAATGCTGTAAGTGTTAAGATATAGGCTTATATGCTGGAATTGTGAAGATATGGGCTTATATGCTGGAATTGTGAATATATGGGCTTATATGCTGGAATTGTGAAGTATTAGTTTAAAATGCTGGAATTGTAAATATATGGGCTTATATGCTGCAATTGTGAAGTATTAGTTTAAAATGCTGGAATTGTGAATATATGGGCTTATATGCTGGAATTGTGAAGATTTAGTTTAAAATGCTGGAATTGTGAATATATGGGCTTATATGCTGGAATTGTGAAGATTTAGTTTAAAATGCTGGAATTGTGAATATATGGGCTTATATGCTGGAAATTGTGAAGATATAGGCTTATATGCTGTAAATATGGTAAAGTTATTTTTAAGATGCTGCAAATTAATTGATTGGAATATAGAATCGTTTTTTCAATTTTGCCATCATTTTTAATCGTCATTTTGCCATCATTTTTAATTATCAATTTTATACAGAAGATCCAAAATAACTCAAGTTAATGAACAGGAATAAGGCTGTTATGCTGAATTTGTAAAGATTTAGTTCGATATGCTACAAATTATTTGATTGTAATAAAAACATTTTTTACTGTCTTTTTACCGTATTTTTTCCAATTACCAATTTTTTTATAAAAGTTCCTGTTGTATTTTCACCCTGGATATAAATATCATAAAAACTAACTAAATTAAATAAAAAGAAATAGGCTGTTATGCTGGAATAGTGAAGAAATAGACCATTATGTTAAATTTGGGGAGTTATGCTTAGAATTTAACGCTTCATAGGGTTTCCAGTTATTATTCTCATCCTTGCTCTGTTTTTACTTATTTATCTATTTCTTCTTTGTATAGTGTGCTATGTTATTGCTGATTGCTGGGTAAATTAACTTGAAAGTTGAACAAATAAAATTGAATTAAAATATATGCTGAAAATGTGTGCTTACAACAACGTTACACCTATGCTTACAATATACGAATTTAAGTGTCTTGTAATGTTAGATTATAGGTATTTAAATCAGATTTATTCATTATAAAGTTGAAAGAAGTGCTTTTGCCACAGGCACATATAAGTTTTTTCGTGATTATACACAATCTGCTTAAAGAATATTCTAGTATTTTAAATCTGGCAATTCATGTCAATCATCTTATATTCAAACAAAGCTTATTAGGAAAGAATATTCATGTTTATCCCAGTCAATTTGGTAAAACCCATTAATCCGCTGGGTTCAGGCAATGTTCGTAAAGTGCCTTGCCCAAGGACACAACCGACGAGCTAGCAACCAGTTTCAAACCTGTAACCATTCGATTGAAAGGCGACGCATTAAAACACCAAACTAACCGGTCAGACTGTTTTCATATTATAATGAAAACACTGCTTACTGTGATAAAAAAAACGTCGAAACTTACTGAATGGTCGGTTTGGATGTTATGACCAGGGTTGCTGTGGGCAGGAGGGGGAAGTAGATTGCCTGACACTGATTGACTTTGCATAACAGCCACCTGACTTTGGCGCTGCTGCTTTATAATTGGTATCCGAGGATCCTCCCATGTGGTTGAGCGGTCGTTGTGGCTGCAATTTGAAATTCAAATTAAAAAAGTTTAGATTTAAATAAAAACTTTCCGATAACTAAAATAAAACATTTAAAATTAAAATGTAGTTTTAACACTTAGGATTCTGATAACTAAAATAAAGGTTTTTGAAATTACAATGTAGTTTTCTTCTTCTTAATTTTCTTGCATTTTGTTTAGTACTGATACAATCATTAACTTTATGAATATATGGATATAATGACTATTACTAGCCTCTTATAAAATCAAACTAACCAAACTTACTGCCCATACTGTAAAGAGTACAGTGATCATGTATCACCACAGTCTTAGGTTTAATGTGTTCAGAACAGACTAAATAGTGTGTTAAATATAGAAGTTTATTAAAATGAAACAGTTAAATAAGGATTGCAAATGGAGGTAGATATATATTATTAATTAATTACAAAACAAAATTAAAATTAAAGTTTTAAACTTACACTTAGACAATTTAATATAATGTATATATGTACAAGATAAAATATATTTCTCTAGAGTAGATTATAAATCTTTTATCATTTAATATGTGTATACATGGCACAGTAGGAAGGCTGGCAGCTTAGGATTGGTTTCTTTTGTGTAAGAAAACAAGAGTTAATAGTCAGCAACAATGCTTTTGTGTTCCACTGTGCCCCTTTCTCTTTGCCCCTATGTGTGTGCGCACACTCACACACTAGAAGTGTGGGCCATGGATAAAACAGTTATAATCATAGCAACTTGTGGCAAAACAACACCCAATACTTGAAGGCAACATTGAATAATTATGGTAATCACATTATAAAGAGATACTACATCTCCTGGCACAACCAATACTTATAGTCCTATGAGAATATACAAAGCAGAGTTCTTTTCATATTATATATTAGAAACCATTAAAAGTTCTACTGGTATTTCAAAGCATATTGAATGGTGTTGTATGATTGGCTAAGCAAACAACATAAAGTTAAAAATTTCCCCAAATTTTGAGATGTTTTATTTATTTAAATTTTAAATTTAGAAAATAGAATAAACCATTATTCTGAAATGCCTTAAAATAGTTAATTTTTGCTTGGAATACATTTCGAAGCATAATACATGGAGTTGTACAATAGTCTTGGTGAAAAACAAAGCCAGAATATTAAATTTTATCCTAATGAGACTTTTTTAGTGATTGAAAATAAAAAAAAACACTTTTTGAACCATATATTATTCTAGTATGTATAAAAAAACTATTTTCCTCTCAGTATATTACTGTATTTTTGGAATAAATGTATTTATATGTTGTTTCATCATAAATATCACTTTATTAGATGAATTGTTTAGTTGGCAACCAAAGTCTAATTCTTGTAAAAGACGCAACTACATGCAAGTGTGTACTAATTACTGTCTACCTTCCTTATTTTAGAACATGTATTTATATGAACAATGTTTACATCACTAATATCTCCCCATAATCAAGAGAGTGTTTTGTTTCAGTAATTTACTGGTATTATTACATCTACTCAACACATGAACAACCTAATTTTTTATCTTTAAAAAATTGAAATTAGAAAACAAGCAAAAATTAGCAAACAACAACAGGTATGACATCATTACAGACCACAGTAAAACACCAACCCGAGATCAATCAATTCTTTCGTTCTAAGCTTTTATACGCTTGAGTGTTTTACTAAACTGCAGTGATTTTCCCATGGGTACTCAGGCGCCAGTTTATGTAACGTATCCACATCAACTAGTGTCACTTAAAGTAAGATAATCTAAACAAAACATTACCCACGTCACTTTTGATACCTACCCACCTAGCTACTTAGTCATCTGCAACCAATTGAACATCAAACTAGAAAGACAGTCCCCATGATTTAGAATATTATGGAAGTGTAGTTATTGAGTAAGTGAATAAAGTAAACATTCACTTAAAAAAATTAAAAATGATTCCAATTTACAGTACGGTACAAAAAGTTTTAACATACATAGTTGATGGTACATTGCTATGTACAATATTATAACTATGAGCTGTTTTATCAGAAAACACATTATATTCCGATATTATTACATATCATGTACCAATAATGGTACAAGCAAACATTAAAATATGTATAATACTTTTATTTTCAAAACAAGATTGACATTTTTTGCATTACCATTAAAAAAGGCTTTTAACATTGAATTTCTCAGTGCAACCTTGCAGAATTATACCACAGGGAATTGGCTTAATATGAATCAAAGAATATGTTTTAAACTTAAAATTAAATAATAATTTAAACCTTTTTGATGTGCATACTTACTAAACAATGCACCCCGAGCAAATCAACAACATATCCAAAAACTTGGTAATATATACAATATTGTACTTACTTCATGTAGTATTGTTGGCCATCCGCCGTTTTGGCAGCGGACCAGCCAGCTGGTAGAGGCATATCAGCCGGTATATCGGAAGCTTTTACTGTCAGATTTCCTACGTCCATCAGCTGCAAACTAGCAGGGGAAGACTTTGAACGACTGTGTGAAACCTGGAACGGTTTGAAAATGGTAACAAATACAAATTACACCTCACTTTATTCGGAATATGCTTAAAACAGACTGTGTAAAATAGTGACGGTACTGTTGGAATGGAAAGATAATGGTAACAAATAAAAATTACATCTCACATTATTTGATTTTATTTCTATATATGATTAAAACAGACTGTGTAAAATAGTGACGGTACTGTTGGAATGGACAGATAATGGTAACAAATAAAAATTACATCTCACATTATTTGATTTTATTTCTATATATGCTTAAAACAGACTGTGTAAAATAGTGACGGTACAGTTGGAAAGGGCTGATAATGGTAACAAATGAAAATTACTTCTCACTTTTTTAATTGTATTTCTATAGATGCTTAAAACCGACTGTGTAAAATTGATGGAAAGGGCTGATCTTGGTTTAGCTCCAATGATGGAAAATACAATATGCATTATCACACTGGCACCCACCATAAATACCAAGTTTCTGATATCATGCAGTGTGTTTTACAAGATATTTAGACAATTTCTTAGTTGTTTTTTCAACTCTGTATCCACTGTTTAATGTTCCGTGCCCAAGGATACTGACTGGCAACCTTCACTTTTTGACAGATGGACACATTTTTAGGAGAGCTAGACCCATACTAGCTCACTACTATATGTTTATTAAATACGGGTATTTAAAGTGGTGGCAATGATCTCAAAACACAGAAAAACTGTTATACTATCTACTTGGCAAATGATTGAGTTAAATAGGGAGTCAAAGAGGGTATTATAGTACTTAGCAGGTAGGCAGAATGGCAAGATGACTGTTTATTAACTTATCCACCGATTATAGCCATAACTAGAGTTTTAACATGGTTAGGGTACAGTAGATCAGAAGTAATTATGGTTTAGAAATAAAATTACCTGTGGGATTTGCAGACTATTGTGGCCTTGAGAGTTAACAAATGCACTGTGAGCTACACGCCTTTGAGCAGGTGACATTGGATAATTGGACTTATGGCTAATATTCCCGTTCATTGGACTCCCAGGTGCCATGGACACTGATCCGACCGATGAGCCATTGTTATTATTTGCATTTGGGGCAAGAATTGATGAGGCATGTGAAGTGTTGGAATCAGAACTTGAGCTTCTTGAGTGGTTAATCTGCACAGAATTGGGTGCAACTAGTCCGCCCACTGACTGTGAATGTCCGTGATGGTACATGGAAGTTTGCCTGGGTTTGTCTGGTTGGGTGAAGAAGGACTTTGGCAAATTTCTTGCTTTCATTGGCAACGATTTGCTCTTAAAATTCGGATTCATCACCGTATTAAACAACGCCTCGAGTTCAGAAGCAGAGTCCTGCCGGACATGGATAATCTGATTGTGGCCTTGTGTGATCGTAGTCTGCGTGGGGGAGTCATTGTTCTCGTCAACATCCATTTTTCCGGTTTGTGATGACCTTTTTTATCCAATATCCTTCTTTTTAGCCCAAGTTGGTTAAATAAAATTCGACTTAATAAACAAACTGAACCTAAACAATAAAGATTTAAATTTTAATTAAACAATTTAATAATTATTATATGAAATTCCAAATTCTATACCTTTTAAGGGGGCAATTGACTGGTTGACCGTACGGTCGTTTCGTTGCCTCCTGGTCATAAATATTTATTTAAATTCAAATTATGTGTTCTAATATATTGCTGTTGTGCGTATTCTTGACCAAATAAATAATTCTTGATTCTTAAGAGGATATATATTTAACTTTACACTGCTATAAAAAAAGAATTAACCAATCCCTTTGAATTATTCTAACATAGATTCTAGATTTTTCAGAGGTTAATACCAAAGTCGTAGCGCTATTTTCTATCTTTTTAGCGTAAATTATTGCTTAAAATAAGCAAAAAGATTTTATTCGTTTGCCATTTTTAAATACTTGGGCAAGAAATAAATAAACTAAATAACTAAACAAAACTGATCACCAATAAATAAAACTGGCGTAAATACTAATTTCACATTGACACTAAACTGACTTACGACCTGTGAGAACATTTTAAAAGTAATCTAGTTGTCAGAGCTTATTTTTCAATTTCGCAATTTCACGTTAAATGCCTTACGTAATCCCATATAGAAGCTGAATCACAAAAACAGGTTTTTCAATGGAAAAGATACCCAAAACTAAGACTGCTCTATAGCGCCCCTTGGTCGAAATAATGTGATTAGACTTGCAATAAGATTTAAAAATTTTTTTTTTTATGTTCTGAAAACTTAGTTATATCTATGATATGTAAACTTTGGTTACATTAACCAAATATATTATTTATTTTTAAGTTGTACTTTTATTTAATTAACGCTACATTTTAGTACAGTTTGTTGAAATGCATTTAGGTTCTTTTTTACCGAGCCATGTTTCGAACCAATGCTGGGCTAGGCAAAAGGACCCATTTTTTGTATAGAAGTCGGTATATGTATCGGTCGAGTTAACCATTCGGCCACACAACTGTACTCATTTTAGTTCTTTTTTTACCGAGCCAAGTTTCGGACCCATGATGGACTCGTCACCAGGACCGTTTTTTTGTATAAGAGTCGGTATATGTATCGGTCGCGTTAACCATTCGGCCACACGACCGTACCGCATTTACGTTCTTATAATAATTTTTTTAAGGAGAAATTGCGCCAGACAGTGAATCAGATAAAACCCCGCGAACAGGTTATTCGACAATGCCCCGTTTTATCTCCACAGATAAATAAGTATGCTGATGTGTCAGACTAATCAATGTTGCTATATATATATGTACAGCATTAGACTTATCTGGATTTAAGCAGCTGTACTCTGCGAACAATCGGATAAAGACCAAATCTATCAAGATCCGTATTAATTTACTTTGTTCCCCACAAAACTCTTGGGGTGTAGCCTACATCATATAGGCCTACCGGCTATATATAAAATGGTCTTAGAGACGAGCCCACCATGGGAATCTTAGCCTGGTAATTTTATTTGCTGTTATTTATATTAACGAAAGTAAAGATTTCACGATTGGGGTAAAATTCTAGTTTAGTTTATTATAAATAACAACAAATAAAACAAATCACAAACGCAGAATTAGAAAGAGATTACAAAACGAACAGTTATATAAAACGTCATTATAAAGGGAAATAAATAGCAAATAAAGCGGACGCGGCCACCAAACTTAAAATGGCGCGGTCAGGTGTCAGGAATTCCGGTGTATATGCAATGTGGAGACATAGAATTAGTATTCTATGGTGGAGACATACTTAATGTAGTTTAGCGTTTTCGAGGTAAAGACATCAACCTGTTTTAATTATTAATAGGCATTTTCAGACTATAGGGCTACTCTCTGTTAACTAACAGGACAAACTCTATTTATAACGGTAATGACGAAACAATACCTAATGGTTAACGTTACCTAATCAATGTCTACAAAAACGGCCTTTTGGCGATCCCATTGCGGGGGTGAAAACTTACCCAGAGAAAAAACAACATGTACCTCGACCTCTGCCCGATAAAAAGTACCTGCCCTACTACCGCAAAATAATTACAGCAATTCAGCATTTTTAAATTTGCAATGTGTGGACCTAAATACGACTGGTTTTAGCACTTATCATGTTAACGAGTTAGTCAGCACAACTAAAAACCTTTAGGGATAGGATAGGATAGGATATTCATGTTTATCCTCGTGAATGGGAAAACCCCAGGGGTTATCACACGGGCAATCGTCAGATCACCTCGCGCCCATCGTCGGGTTACCGGAGCTATTGCAGTGTGTTGTATATGATAGACACGTTCCTTCAATTTGGTAGAACCCATTAATCCGCTGGGTTCAGGCAATGTCCGTAAAGTGCCTTGCCCAAGGACACAACCGACTAGCTAGCGACCAGTTTCGCACCTGCAACCTTTCGATTGAAAGGCGACGCACTTTGTTTCTATTATACTTTTTATGACCTTTTACCTTTTTGTATATTAAGCCTTTATCCCCGCACACAAAGTATCTATATTAGTATACATAAATACAGTTTACACGCTTTAGGTTAAGGATTCGAAACCAGCCGCCAGCTTGCCGCTGGTGTACTGTGTCATAGAGAAAGGCTCGGTGGATTTACATAATAAAAACAAAAGTTTTAAATAACCGTTCTATTGACAAGGAACCTTAAGATTTCGTCCTGTTAGTTCCATATATGGATATTTTAATGTGGGGAAGTAGTCAACTAATATGGTCCTATACCCTAGCCATATATGTACATGTCGGACTATATGTGTGTACACAGAATCCCTTTGATATTGCTTTCTCTTGTACTTTCTTGCTAATTTTTTTTTTCTTTTAGTTGCGGACTTTAGTGACTTATTATATACTTTACTACAGTAAATGTTTGTTCTGTTTAAATAAGACACTAAAAATGAAGAAGGCGTAATATGTATTTGTCAAATAAATATACTTTTGTTTATTGTTCTGTTTGCTGTTTCATGTTAATTAATAGAATTTCTCATCACCGTACTTGCTCATATTAATTAAACTTATGTTCTATTGTTCTCTCATGTTTAATTACTTACCAAGTATATTTCAAATGAGAGGTGAAATGCACATATTCTTTTCCATACGCTGCGGGTAAAACATGGGCATTCTGTCATAGAACTTAAATACATAGGAGAAACAAAAATACATAGGTATGCAATAGTCAATATCTCTTTCTCACATTGATAAACATAAGAAACCTACCGCATAGAATAGGATATATTTACGCTATCCCCATTAATTGAAAGCCCAACAGGGTTAACACACGGGCAAACGTCAAATCACGTCGCACCCATTGTCGGGTTACCGAAGCTGTTGCAGTGTGTTGTGTATGATTCACACATTCCTTTATTAAGCAGAACCCAAGATTTCGCTGGGTTCAGGCAATGTGCGTAAAGTGCCTTGCCCAAGGACACAACCGCATAGCGACCAGTTTCGAAGCTGTCATCTTTCGGTTAAAGGCGTCGCACTATACCACCAGACTAACCGGTAGGTATGATCAGGTGTGGTCTTAAATGGTCCCTCTTCTAAACTTTATATACCTATTGTACATGCAGAGATGGATATAAACGTCAAAGACAACATTTTACTAACACTTTCAGGCAAATATATTTGTAAATAATACAGTTTACAGTCCGATATAGGTTGACATAACAGTTTAATATACCTTTAAATGAAACACAACGAAAAATTTAATTTACAAAGTCGACAGATCGAAGAAACTGTGCGTGTATATACGCTTAAAATACAAAGTTAGTAGTTCAGTAAACAACGTGGGACAATTTCAAAATGTGTCCTGAATCGAATTTGAAATAATCATTTTTTACAATTTACAGAATAAAGGATGACATTTAAGTAAACTAAAATCAGCACACTTCTACTTTGAAGACATGCATAAGTCGTTTGTAGTATAGTTACTCGCGACTTTTACGCTTGCTTGTTTGTAGTCAAAGTCCACCGTCGAAAATGAATATGAAAATGTTTGTCCAACCGTCGACGAAACAACTGGAGAGTCAAGCGGCCGGTCAGGTACTCTTTTGAGGGATACCGCGCCAGCCAGCGGTTTGAAATATTGTTTAGATGTAGACGGTTCAAATAAAGAGGCAAAGTTTGAGGTTTCGTTTACACTTTGCAAATCGTGTTTCATAACAGGAGGTTGCTTGGGTTTGTCCGGTTGGGTTAAGAAGGACTTTGACAATTTTCTTGCTTTCATTGGCAACGAATTGCTGTTAAACAACGCGTCAAGGTTAGAAACAGAATCCTGTCGAGCATGAATAATCTGATTATAGTCTTGTGTAATTGTATTATGGTTGGGGGAGCCATGGCAACTTGTAAGAGGCAACTTGGTTTTGGAAGTTTCGACAACTGTGTTGCTGCAGTTTTCAGCCACAAGGGTGTTTTCAATTGATGATGTAGAATGTTTAGACGAAGTGGCTGAGTTTACCGCTTCGTTTACACTTTCATAATCGTCCTTTGTAACAGGCAACTTGATTTCGGAAGTTGTTTCAGCTGTTTCGCTGCAGATTTCCGTCACTAGGGTGTTTTCAGTTGATGATGCAGCACTGTTTTCGCTATCTTGTTGTTGCAGCAATTGAAGGGCTTTGTAGTGGCTTAATTTCCTGGCCTGTTCGTCGATTTCGATTTTTGAAGGAGTGGCACTCGGTCGATTTATAGCAGTGGCTAGAACCAAAAATCGGGTAAAATCATTCACCATTTTTTGTGCATAAGCCTATCACGACTAGATTGTTTTCTGCAAGTTAAATATGTTACAATAAATAAGCTCAAAAGCATATATAGCAAGTGACAAACCAAACTGAATCTTATAAGATAAACTTCAGTACTAGCAGTTGTTTAAATTCATTCTGCAGTATCTAATAAAAATATTGGCATTTGGTAAAAAAAATTAGTAAAAAGGCAGAGGTTTTGACGGCATATGACGACAACTTGCTCCAAATCAAAATTCGCTAACACGACCACCCCGCTATAGCGACCGCTTCATGACGGTCGCTACAGGTGGTCAGGTAAGCGCGGTTCCACTGTATATATTCACGATGAATTGATGCTGGTTGACAGAATGAGATAACTTTAACGCTTAAGTCCATGACACAAATTGGTTTAAAACCATTATCTCTATCTCTGGTGCATAAGCCCAGTGGCCTACCTCGGCAATAAACTAGATTTTAAACTCACACCCTTCATATGGTATATGTTTCTGTGACTGGCCACTAAATAATGCTATGAACTATACCTCTCTTCAAGACGTTTAATTAACTATGGCAGTACCGAGACGCTTGCTCAAATTGTTTAGGTTAATTATTAATAGGATAATTAAGGGGGGCATAACGACATCGGCTACAGAGAATAGAATATTCATATTATTTGAAAACCTTAGGCTAATATAGGACGCATACTTAACCTCTAAGCTATTTGGTCTATGGCCAGAAATTTACACGAATATCTGCAAAATGCACTTTTATTCCAATATTGGCTATTGACTTTATTGTTTTAGTCATAAGGATTTCCTATGTCAACAACGTCAAATCAAGATTTCTGTTTTCCATTAGTAATTCTATTGAAAAAGTAATTTTTTGCTTTAATTCTCCTACAAGTGATATTAAAGGAGAAAGCTATAGGCCTTTTATACTGAAACGCCAATTCAATAGTTCTTGTGACACGGATTTTCTTTCTGAAGATTATCTCCTGCTTTGTTATTCTGCCTCTTTCCTTTACAAACGCTAGAAAAACACATGGATTGATCTGTCTACCAAATACGTCAGAACACAAACAGAAACTTTTCAAGCGTAGGTGGAGAATAAAGAGGGAATTTTCAAGGCTATTATTAGACACGTTGAATTCCTTTCACCGCGTAGGCGGGCGGTTTAAAACAAATATAAATCCCCTGAGGTAGAGCGAACATAGTGTGTGCTTAAAGTAAATTACCGGTATGTGAAAATTAACAGAATTAACCACATACATATGACATATCGTTTATCCAGGTACAATTTAGACATTATTTATAAAAAAATACTTTACTTTTTGCGTTTTTAAATCATATATATATTTGGTTTAAACATTATAACGTACTTTAATAGAAATCTTAATTTAAATATCTATAACAATAATTCCAATGTTACGTCACATTTCAATTCATAAAAAATGGTTACCAGTAGTTTGAACAAACAATTGAAATCATGTTCTCGTTTAAACGATGTAGACGAAGAAATTCGCTTGTTTTTGTCGTTATTAGTGGTTGTTTCTTACTGTTTGTACTGATCCAAGGAAGCATTTATTTTGGAATCAAAAAGAAAGAGCTAGATTTTCTTTCAGTTGTATGGAAACGGCCTCCGCGGCCCCAGCCTTATATTTCATTTCTAGCGTCCGTAGTGACCGAAGATGCCCGATATATTGAAAAGGATTGCATGTGGACATTGCAGAGCAACAGAACCTTCATGACAAAGGTTGAAAATCTGCTTGCGAGTCGGGAAAGATACAAAGATCTTGTGGATTTTTTACAAGATGAGATAACGCAATGCATAACTGACGAACCAGTCGTAAACACATCTGCTCTGTTAAACAAAACAGACACACCGGATAGTGGTCTAAATTATGATAGCGAAAATAATTTAAAACCAAAGCCAACAGTAATGTTAGTACAAGAAAATAATTGCTTGACCGACAAAACCGAGCTAGCCAGTCCTATCCCCATGTACTTGTCCGATGATCCACCGACACTAGGTGCCATAGCGGAGCTATTTTCAATGCTTGGCATAGGCGGTTACTACTCAGGACCACGGTTTTGCAAAGCTCGGCAATCTACTGCTGTCATCATTCCTTATAGAGACAGAGAAGTGCATTTGAGGTAAATAAGTTTGTTTGTTCAACCAACACTGTCTGAACCAGCGGGGCCGGTGTTTGTTCAATCAACACAATGTAAAATCTCTACTAACCTCAAGGTTATAGAAATGTAATCTGACTATTGTCCGTGTTTTATAGCCCCCGTGTAGTTTCCCATTCACTGGGATAAACGTGCGAACCTTATCCCAATATACAATTTAGTTGGCAAATCACTTTAACCCGAATCACTGAGAAACAGTTTTGAGTAAGTTTTTTTTGTACTACCTGTAACATACCCTTTTTCTAAATTAAACTATTATATCTATACCGGTATAAGAGTGTGCGTTATAAAAACTGTTAACCGTTTATTTACATTTCTGACATACACAGCAATGAACATAGCACTTATTTTTATCATACCGGTAGAAATTTCCCACGACGTTCACACCGACATGTATTTTTCTCTCCCAAATTGTTTATTTGGTTAATTTGTTAGTTAGTTTATTATTTCGCAGGAGACAGGATAAATAGACACAAAAAATTGAAAAAAAATGACGTGGTCGTTCACAGTAATAAAAAGAAATTGCAACAGAACTAAAAAAACTAAAAAAATTTAAAATTGTATCCTTGACCAAAAATGTGCAAGCACGACCCAGTACAGAAGCGGACTTTCTAAGATTTAATGCTTCCAATGCACCTAGTTTATTTAGTCCTGAGTAGGTAAAACAATACTTCCAGTAAAAATAAGTAAATAGTTTCTACTATAAGTCTATAACCCCAAAAAAATTGTCAAAAATTTATTATTTTTTAAAACAGGCACTGGTTGCACAACACTCTCGGTACATTAGTGAAACAACAGTTGGAATTCACTGTGTTTGTTGTCGAGCAAGAAGGTATCGATGTGTTTAATAAAGGCCAACTGATGAACACGGCGTTTCTGTGGGCGCAACGGCAAAACAGGGTGAAGTTTCAATGCTTTATCTTCCACGACGTCGACATGATACCGGAGATTGTCGGTAACTTCTACACTTGCGCAGGTGAGACCCCACTTGCCCATTTGTGGCATGGGAGGAGCGCGTTAGCCGAAAGGTTGGGTGAGCGGAACCAGCAGCTGGCTAATCGGTTACGTCCTTAGGCTGAGCATTAAAAATTAACCTTAATTCAATATTTACCATATTTTGCGTTTGCCTTGTCTGTGTTGGGTGATCTGAATAACTAAAGATTGCATTTTACGGCCGCGTCTGCAATTAGGATAGGATAGGATATTCATGTTTATCCCCGTTATTGGGGAAACCAAGAGGGTTAACACACGAGCAATCGTCAGATCACCTCGCGCCCATCGTCGGGTTACCGGAGCTATTGCAGTGTGTTGTGTATGATAGACACGTTCCATTAAAGGGATTAATAATTAAACCTCACTTTACTTTATTATTAACGATATTATACTATTACGTAATCTGTGTTTGATGATATATATGTCACTAAGGATTGCGTTTCTGCCACTGCTGCGTCTGCTATTTGCCGATATATTTCTGTCAAATTTACAATTTTTGAAGATGAGTTTCCAACTTACGTGTCTCATAACATGTGAAAACAAATACGTCCAACTGTTTTAGGTTCCAAACCAGCGATGGACTTTTCACCCAATCCTTTTTATTTGGAATCCTGCTTAGTCTGTAGAGTTTCGTCAAAATATTGATTTTTGGGTCTGTTGCTTGACACTTGATCTGGTCAGACGATTCCCTGGCTAATAGTTTTTCAGCTGAGGTGACTACCGCAATCCGACAACTCACGAAAGGAACTTTTATTCCTTTTTATTTATATAAGCTTTTTATAACCCCCTTGGTTTTCCAATTCAAGGGGATAAACATGATTATTCTTTCATATACCATTCGTCACATTTCAGACGGCAAAGCGGTGAAACATCTATCGCCGTATATCGATAAGTTCAACTATACAACCAACAAGAAGATTGGTGTTACTGTCGGTGGAGCAGTTGCTTTTACTGAGTGGCAATACAGGTAACGAATGTCCATAAATCAAGTGTGGTATGGCCTAACCTAGACTGACAAGAATATAATATTTTTGGTAATATTGTTTAACCGGGACCAGTTTCGAACCTATAATGGGCCCGTTTCTAAGACATTTTTTATATTGGGTGTGTGGTATAAGTATCGGTCGCGTTAACCATTCGACAACGTAACCCTTCCACATTATTTTTATTTTTTTTTAAAGTGCCAAGTTTCGACACCATGATGGGATCGTCACTAAGACAGTTTTTTGCATATAGATCACCATGTTAGCATAGAATAGGATATTCATGTTTATCCTCGTGAATGAGAAAACCAAGGGGGTTAACACACAGGCAATCGTCAGATCACCTCTCGCCCACCGCCGGGTTACCGGAGCTATTGCAGTGTGTTGTGTATCATAGACAGGCAATGTCCGTTAAGTGCCTTGCCAAAGACACAACTGAATCGCTAGCGACCAGTTTTGAACCAATCACCTTTCGGTTGAAAGGCGTCGCACTAAATCGCCAGAATAATCGATCGTACTTTACAAAGACGTTACCTGTGTTTAATTGAATACGATTAAACGACCGTTCTGCTTACCTAAACTAAATTTAAAGCTAGGCCTGGTGTAGTAATAATAATAATGTGTCAGTCCGTCATGCACCCCGTTTGACACATAAATCTGGTTTTATACGAACCACAGGGCCGTGAACGGCTATTCAAACGTATACTGGGGTTGGGGCGGTGAGGATGACGACATGAATTTACGGATCAAACTGACCGGTTTGCGCCGGATTAGACCGGATAGTAACTACGGCAGGTAATGACAGATCATATGCTTATATGTCTTCACGAGAAAAACTGCCTAAGTTCGAAAAAAGCAAGTCTGTCGTTAAATTCTCTTCGCGTTCCAAATAACCAATACTTTGTAATTAGGGGTTGGGTACGACAAGCATCAGGCGGATAGGATATTTATGTTTATCCTCTGGCCAGCATCAATTATGTTTTCTTTTCTATAATGTTATTGTGACACTGTGTTTTTTTTCTTTCTTTATTTATTTATTTATTATAAAAAATGGTGATTGTTACTATTATAAAAATTATCATGCTGACCAAAATAAAATCTTGAATCTTGAATCTCGTGAATGAGAAAACCAAGGGGGTTAACACACGGGCAATCGACAGATCACCTCGCGCCCATCGTCGGGTTACCGGAGCTATTGCAGTGTGTTGTATATGATAGACACGTTTCTTCAATTTGGTAGAAATCCGCTGGGTTCAGACAATGTCCGTTAAGCGCCTTGCCAAGGTCACAGTCGACTCGCTAGCGACAACTTTTGAACCTACAACCTTTCGGTTGAAAGTCGTATTAAACCACCAGACTAACTGGTCCTACTGATTAAACATGCGTAAGACACAACGCCTGGAACAGTTTAATATCGATATACGAACAGTAACGTTTAGTGCACAACCTTTCGGTTGCGATAACTAGTTATGAGTGATAATACCAACCACGAAAAAAAATCATTTTTTTGAACTCATTCCAACCTCGCTCCATTTAAAGTTTAATTTAGTTTATTTTTTGTTTCCACGATGAAAACATAAATCAGGATTTAAAAAAAAAAAATTGGAAAACGGGAAAAAACGGCAAAACGACAGTCGTTAGAACACGTCCAAAAAAAAACAAGCAATAAATTATTAAAGTCCGGTAAAATAAGACGTGGCCGCTAAACCCAAAATACGTTCCCAGGTACAAGATGATCCCGCACGAACACGACGGTGGGAATCCCATGAACAAGCAGCGACATAAGCTGCTTAAGGAGGCGAAGATGCGAATGGCGAGGGATGGGCTAGGAGACCTGGCTACCCAGATAGTGGCCGTATCATTGCACCCCACCCACACCCATATATTGGTGCGACTTAACGTTCCGCATCTTCCGTGGCTGCAAACGTCATCGACGTCATCTCTGGCCGCCCAGACCACGGCGGCGGCGGAAACGGCGACGCCTCTCTCCCACACGAGGAAGAAGCCTCCGCAGCAAGTTGCGAAGAAAATTGAGTCGTGACGTCACGAAATTTCTTTTTGAGGCGTGACGTCGCGGAATATCGAACGATGAATTACGATGTACGGAGCGTGTGTCTTGTCGTCAAATAAACGCAACGCTCGTAAAGTGTGACTTGGATAACATATACAAACCTCTTAGCACATTTGAAACGACGGTGGGCGCGTGGTGATCTGACGATTGCCCGTGTGTTAACCCCCTCGGTTTTCCCATTTACTGGGATAAACATGAATATCCTATCCTACCCTATCCTAAACCTATCTTATCCTTAGCCAAAAGGTTGTGACATCGAAATCAACCTTAAGCTAGTGGATTGTGTCCTTGGCCAAGGCATTCACCACACGTTACTTAAACACAACGATAAAATAACCTGTCAAACAACTCATTTGCGGCAATCGTATTTAACTAATTACAAAAGATCTGGTAACCTGTCTGTACGCACGAGGTGATCACACGATTGGCCATTATAAGTAGTGCTCTGTCCGGCCGGTTAGTCTGGCGGTAAATTGCGTCGCCTTTTAATCGACAGGTTGCAGGTGCAAAACTGGTCGCTAGCTACTCAGCTGTGTCCTTCGGCAAGGCACATTACAGACGTTGCCTGAACCCAGCAGATTAATGGGTTCTACTAAATTGAAGGAACGTGTGAATCATACACAACACACTGCAATAGCTCCGATAACCCGACGATGGGCGCGAGGTGATCTGACGATTGCCCGTGTGTTAAGCCCCTTAGTTTTCTCATTCACGGAAATAAGTACGAAAATCCTATCCAATAGAATATCCTTTATATTCTTCAATAAAGTTAAACCTGACCTTGAAGTGTAGAATCGGCGTAGCATTGGGTAATGTTGGTTTAGCGTAAGCGCGGTTGGTTTATGAATATGTACATAATAGAGGTCACATTTCAATATTTATGTGGGATATAGCAGTGCTTACTATTAAAACTGCCCAAGGACACTAAGCAGCCGACTTATGTTAGTTCATGTGAAAATTAAAACAAAAGTTTGCTTAAAATCTTAAATCAGGATTTTACAACTTCCTTGGTTGTGATAATATACGGATAGGATAATCATGTTGTGTCCGGGCGAACACAAAAATACAGGGGTTATCACATGGGCAATCGTCAGATCACCTCGCGAATACTTAATTCAGCGTTCTCACACATGTAATCTTTATATTTCCTCGCGCCCTCCGTCAGGTTTTTTAACTATTGCAGTGTGTTGTATATAATTGTGATGGTCTTTAAGTTTAACCCATGCGGCAGACGGGAAAACTAAGAGGAAAGAAGGGAAACTGCTCACTAAAATGAATATAAGGGCATTAGGGTTAGTTTTAAAAATGGGGTTGGAGTTAGCGTTAGTTCTGGTTAATATTATTGTTTAAGGAAGGATAAAATTAATTTCTATAGTTTTAGTGAGCGGTTTCCCTCCTTTTAGTACGGCCCGTTGGTCTAACGGTTAAGTGCGTCGTCTTTCAATCGAAAGGTTGTAGGTGCGAAACTGGTCGCTAGCTAGTCGGTTGTGTCCTTGGGCAAGGCACTTAACGGACATTGTCTGAACCCAGCGGATTAATGGGTTCTAATAAATTAAAGGAACGTATCTATCATATGCAACACACTGCAATAGTTCTGGTATCCCGACGGTGGGCGCAAGGCGATCTGACGATTGTCCGTGTGTTAACCCACTTGGTTTTCCTATTCACGGGGATAAACATAAAAACCTATCCTAATTTCTCAAACCGTCTAGTCAGCTACAAACCGCCAACGCTTACCGCTCCAGCTAACTATGCGGACGATTTCCAGTTCAACAATAGAGATAAAACAACCTAATGTTTTATTCTAAAACAACATTCTAGATTTGATACAAAGACAGTGGGCACGAATTATAAAATTACAGAGTACCGTAAAAGTTTAAATTACATGGGTTGACTTTGGTTTGAAGATAACTGTTTACAAACAATGCCAATTACTAAAAAATCGCTTCAAACTTCGGAAAGGTTGGTGATTTCAAGACTGAGATGCCAGAGTTTTTGAGCGGCAGTTATGTTAGTTGCGTGGGTCTCCAGTAAAGCCGGTTGACAGGATGCAAAGTACCCGCCACTGTACTGTGCCGCTGATTCGTCCAATGCACAGTACATCGTGGTCTGACACCCGTAATAAGGGGACCTAAGAGTAAAGTTTGGGATTTTAAATGCATTCATAATAATGTTAATTTAATTTTGTTTGCAGAATATTGATTTTTCGCTTAAGTTTGGTGGTCGCTTTCGCTATATTTGTTTAATTATATCCTTTTTTAAATGACGTGTTTTCACGACTGTTCGTTTTTTCACAACTGTTCCAGCGGATTAATGGATTCTACCACAATGAAGAAATGTCTCAATTATACAACACCCTGCAATTAGACTGGTAACCCGACGAACGACGATTGCCCGTGTGTTAACCCCCTTGGTTGTTCCATATCCTATTTTAACCAACTACAAATTACAATCAAAACTATCATATCCTACTTGCTAAACATGAAGGACGGAATCTTCATCAAGTAGTTCAGAGGGCTGGGGAACTGATCAAAGAGTTCGGATGCAATGTATCCTGTAGTGGACAAATATATATTATCTGTGCTTAATGTCTGGCCGGTTAGTCTGGCGCTATAGTGCGTCGCCTTTCAATCAAAGGGGTTGCAGGTGCGAAACTGGTCGCTAGCTAGTCGGCCGTGTCCTGAACTGAGCGGATTAATGGTTTCTACTAAATTGAAGAAACATGTGTATTATATACAACGCACTGCAATAGCTCTGGTAACCCGACAGTGGGCGTGAGCCGTGAGGTGATGTGACGATTGCCCGTGTGTTAACCATCTTGGTTTTCCCATTTACAGGGATAAACATGAATATCCTATTCTATCCTAATCCGTCGCTATTGTTATTTATTGTAATAGCTTTAAGCCGAATGATTGTTGAATCAAAACCAGCTACTGGAACTTTGTTTGTTAAATGCACTTGGGATGTTCCAGAACCCGTAGAAAATAGGTTAAACCAGAAGGAACATTTTAATCAGGTATAACATACCGCAAAAGCTGCTACAATAATGGGCGTAAACAATATATCGGATATTGACTAAATCCGATTTTTTCCTTAAAAGCAGAAGTCATTTAGTGCCTACATTCATCTTCCAAGCCCCTCTGTGGTTCTCCCAATAGCTTGGTAAGTTAGTAAATCACCTTTAAGCCGAAGGGATGGTTGGTTGTGTCCTTGGACACTTAGCAAATGCCTTTTGGGCCTTGCAATTTCAATGACTGGGAAAAGACAAATATAATACACCCTAATAAGGTTTAACGGCCACGTCATTTTTTCCCTTATTTGTAATGTGTCTATTCACTGACGTGTTTTAACTACTGTAGTTTTGCCGTTTTATCCTGCCTCCTTAACTTGAAATAATTGTTCTATTCTTCTTTATTGTAGCCTAACAAAGGAGCAAAAAAATAAACAAAACTATTAATGTTAAACAACTTGACAATAGTTATAAAACCTGGGTGAACAGCATATGTTGTGATGTCATAATTTTCCACTCTCTTGTTGAGTTCGGTGGTAAAGAAGATGTTTGCGAGTTTGGTGTTTCCGTAAACCACAAAATTATCCACCATACTTCCTGCATCACTGTACACATTCGCAAAATCCATGGGTCGTGTCCTGAAATGTGGCCGAGTTAGATAAAACATGAAAAGACTGGTTAGTCTGGTGGTTAAGTGCGGCGCCTTTCAACAAAAAAGGTTGCAGGTTCGGAACCGGTCGGTAAGGCCTTAGGCAAGGCACATAACGAACATTACATTAACCCAGGAGATAAATGGGTTTTACCAAATTGAAGGAATGTCTCAAATATACAACACACTGCAATAGCTCCGGTAACTCGACAGTGGGCGCGAGGTAATCTGACGATTGCCCGTGCATTAACCCCCTTGGTTTTCCTATTTATGGGAATAAACATGAATATCCTATCCTATCCTATAAAGAATTAATAGTGCATGCTGATTTAAACTCTTTGAAATGATTTTTTAAGTAGGATAGAATATTAATGTTTTGGTAAACAAATTTTAAAATATTAACCACCATTGGTTAATGATTAATATAAGGCAAGGTATGTTCATTTACTAAATGCACAAACCGATATGCATTTCAGGACTCTTTTGAAAATAAACGAAAACACAATTCTAACAAAACACGAGCTTAAGAAATAATAACAAGACAACCTGTAAGCTGTGGATGACAGGTTGATGATACGAACAGATCTTGATTTGGATTGTTCCTTTAATTTTGGTAGCAGGAGGTTGGTAAGTAGAAACGGCCCGAAATGGTTGACAGTGAACAATTTATTAATCCCCTGTTTCGTTTTGCCGTAAACACCAAGAATTCCTGCAGAATCATTGACTAAAGTTATGCTGCAATATCATTTGGGAGGTTTTGGGGTACATAGCGTGATTGGTGACAAGAACGTCAGTCAAAAGGTAGTGGGATCAAAACCAGCCACCATCTAGTAAGTTTAGTCTTTCTAAAAGGCATTTAGTAGATGTTGTTAATTAGGCAATGTAGAAAAAATTTACAAAATAAAAGAAAAAAATTAAAGCTTTCCATTAATCTCATCAAACCTGCATTATTAATAAGAATGTCCAAGTGATCTTCAGTTTCTTCGAAAGTTTTCACAAATCTTCGAACGGAGTCAAAATCAGACAAATCAATCTCCATAACATGAATCTAGGAAACAAAAATACATTTTATTGAAATACATAGTTTAGTTTGTTTTTTTTGTTTCCACAATGAAAACACGATTCAGGATGTTTAATAAAAAATTTGGAAAAATGAAAAAAACAGTAAAACAACAGTCGTTAGAACACGTCTAAAAACTAATCAATTATCAAATGTCGGGATATTTAGACGTGACATAGATTACAATAGCATGTAAACCAAACTTTTTCTATCTGGTTTTGTGCTAATCGACCAGTTTTATACCTGGGATTTTGCCTTTTTTGAAATTACAAATCATTTGTGAAATACGATCCTTGGGTTCGGGTAGGTTAGCTCATAGAGCAGTACATTGTACTACCAACAGAAAGGTTGTTGGATTAAAATCAACAAGAAACTGGAAGGCTCTTGGTTGTGTCTTTGAGCAGGCACTTTCATAATTTTGGTTAAACCTAGTGATTAATAGGTTGAACTAAAACAGTAACAATGTCCCAATCACACACAACACACAAGGCACTTAGCGTAAAATTTAATAGCTCTGATTGTACATAATTTGAGCTCAATTAACGCATAATTTGAAAAACGGTAAGATGATGTAACAATTATCGGTTAACTGTTAACTGATTTTCTTTAAAAACACAATATAAATCTTGGTTAACTGTTAATTTTTCGCACCCCTATATATGATTCATTTGGAAGGAAGCATTCATCTCTTACATTTTTATTTCCAGTTATTTCTTCAATTTCCCTCTTCACCGATTCTGATTTGGAAACATTTCTGGAGGCGATAACAACTTTTGCCCCTCGCTTAGCAAGCTCAGTAACAGTTGCTTTTCCAATACCAATGTTGCCTCCTGGTTAGGAATAATTGATTAATTGCAAATACAAATTGCCGTTTTACAAACATAATTTTACAAAATATTGACAATTTTATGTAATTTTAAAATTTATGTGATGTGACTGTTGTTGTGATGTCTTTCATGCTTTTTTTACGCTAACCCTAATGGTTTTACTTATTCTTTCCCATTTTTACTCCCTTTAGTTTTCCCGGGGTGCTATTCTGAGATTTTTCTCATATGTGAGACGTTCCAAACTCTTTTATTTAAGCGTTTTTTTTCAAGCACAAAGTTTAAGCGTAAAATTTCAGTTTCAAACAACAACAACATTTACTGATGAAAAATAAGGAGCATTTTAAGATGCAACAACTTTATTTTTGTACCACAAATAATTAAAAAAAGGAAAATGAAACATGTCAAAAATATAATAAAAAAAACAGCTAAAATGTGAACATAAATGAGTGTGTGTTGGCTTAAAACACAAGTCCAAATTGCAACACTTTTCTGATAGGTGATAGCCTACACACTATTATTAGGGAAATCCCGTTTTACCTGTAATCAAAACTGTTTTTCCATCCAATCTTGTGTCACTTGTGTAGACTGGCCCTCGTTTAACAAACACAAGCCACAAATAAGCGACTGCACATACCAATGCACACCAAATTATTTTTCTTGAGCTCAACATATTCAATTAAATAGCTGATTATTCATGCCTTTTAAGCAAATACAGATGATTTTGTATTTTGAACCAGGGGATGTCCCGTCAGTGGAAATCCATCTTTAACTGATTACATCCCGCACGACAGTTATTATTATACGAAAACTTTTTTTACCGATAAATAAAAAGTATTTTTAACAAACAAAACAGCATGATTTAAATTAATACGCAAACTGCAAATCTAGGATAGTTGAAAAAATAATTACTACCGTAATTATTGAAGCATATCTAGGAAAACACCGCCCAAAGAAATGGAAAAGCACTTTAACCCGTGAGGCAAAGATGTTGGAAATCACTGTTAACTAGTTTTATATTAAAAAAAACTACAAACTGGTTTATATTTACAATAATATTGCATTTATTGTTAGAGTAAGGAAATGTCAAAAATAAGAAACTAATAAATAAATAAGCAATCGTTAAACCACACTGGTGTCCAAACCTACCCCTGCCCCTGCAGCTCGGGTTAGCGTGCTTACGGAAAGTCATGTAGTGAAATATTAAAACAACAACTCAGTATTGGAGAACGAGACATTTCAGTGGTCGTGTATGATAGAGTACATCAATACACGTGTATTGACATAGCATATGGAATGTATTACGTGGTGATTTCCATATTACCTTTCTTAATGCAATTTTTTTCTAGAACGTAGTTTGATTTTTTTACTGTGGAAACGAAAAACTTAACCAAACACATCAAACTTATTTTTTCTGAAAAGCAGTTTGTTAAATATGTCTGATACTGATGATATTCTGCACAATCTTGATGAAACTTTAAAAGCAGAAGACGATTCAATATTCGGATACAATCAAAGTGCCCATGATGCAGATTATAATGCAAGAGGTTGGTGTTTAAATATGAAAATGGTTTTTGGTGTTTTAATCTAAAAATGATTTTTGGTGTTTAAATATGAAAATAGTTTTAGGTGTTTAAATATAAAAATGGTTTTTGGTGTTTAAATATAAAAATGATTTTTGGTGTTTAAATAAGAAAATGGTTTTTGGTGTTTAAATAAGAAAATGGTTTTTGGTGTTTAAATATGGAAATAATTCTTTTTGTGTTCCGTTTTTCTTTCGCTGAGTTGTATTTATCTTGCCGATTACGATTATCCAATTTGTAATAGTATGTTGTTGCTACATTAGTATTGTAATTTGTAATAGTATGGAATATGTTGCTACATCATTGATTGGGAAAACGGTAACTGCCATGAAAACCGCAACAGTTATGTGTCCACCCTTCTAGCATTTAAAAAAATATAATTATGCATTAAAAAATAGCCTATAATGTGATTTTATATGGTGATAATATGTTGGTAGGGGGTCTTTCTCTATTTTTAATATTGTTTACAAACCGATTTTTTTCAAGAAAACCCAAGTTATAGAGCCTCATATAAGGAAGAAAACTACCAGAATTTGAGAGCGGGTAATCAAGGTAAGTAGGACATTTTTACATTAACGTTGTTAACATTTAATCGTACTTCAACTTGCCATATGTTCTGTAACAGACTGATTGCCTAATGAAATAATGAGATACATTTCGTTACCTTACCCAGTTATTAAAAAACTTTTCTAACTTTTCACTAAAATTATGGAAACTGATTTAAACACTGCCCTAAACACTAATCTTAACCCCAGAACTAACCATACCTCCAACCCCATGTTTAAAACTAGCTCTAATTTCATAATCTTTACTTTAGTGTGTAGTTTCCCTCCTTTCCGCTTTTCTTCTTTCCTTCCTTTTAGTTTTCCCCCCAACGTTCTGTAACAGACTGATTGCTTAATGAAATAATGGAAAACATTTGGTTACCTTACTCAGTTATTGGATAAACTTACAGTTTTTAGTAGGAATGTACCAATACTTTTATTAACAATCCACAGGTCATTACAATGAAGAAAGTACCTTGGTTCGTAGAAGGATGAAAACTGCCAGGGAGGCGTCTACTGGGCTGGAAGACATATTGATGGAAATGCCAAGCAGGACTTTAGGTGGATTAGAAACTTTCAGTAAAATTTGTTTAAAAATGTTAAGTTTTTATTGGAAGGAACAACTTAGAAACTTTATTCATGAAACAATGAGAGCAAAAAAGCATTAGCGAAATTACCACTTTTAAAATGCTAAACATTTTAGTTGACAAAATGCTAAATTCTCCTGTTAATAAAATGTTAAAATGTTCTGTTGATAAAATGGTAAAATTTGCTGTTGATAAAATGATAAAATTTGCGATCCAATAAGGTCGCCGAAGAGGACACTTCGTCGAAGGAATGATGACAACACGAAGTACTTACTCCCGGAGGTTTGGTACTCACAGGAGCCACAGAAGGATGATGTCAGTGAAGCAAGATCACGACATTGATCATCAACTCGTGGAGGAGATATTCAAGGAAATTTCAGACAATGATAAAGGTTAGTGTGTACTGTTGTGTGACTAAATAAATAAATTAACTAAAATAAATAAAATAAAAACCGGTAAATGGACCGTTAAAAAATTGGAATAAAGGTAATTGTATGGTGTTTGGAACCAAATAGCCAGGCATAAAACATTATTCTTTAATTTTAGAATCAGTTTGCAGATAGAATATGTCCGACCGGTTAGTCTGGTGTTTAAGTGCGTCGCCTTTGAACCAAAAGGTTGCAGGTGCGAAACTGGTCGTTAGCTAGTCGGTTGTGTCTTTGGGCAAGGCACTTTACGGACATTGCCTGAACCCAGCGGCTTAATGGGTTCTATCATATACAACACACTGCAATAGCTCTGGTAACCCGACGGTGGGTGATCTGATAAACATGAATTTTGTATCCTATCCTAGATTAATAGCAGATATTATGATTTCATTCAAAACATTAGAATGATCTTCAATCTGTGCGTATTAAATTAACTGGCATTTTGTAGATGTTTTATATGTGTTATCATAAGTGCAATCAGGAAATAATGAGGTATGTATTTAACACTGGTGACTGTACAACTTATGTATACCCCACATAAACGAGCTAGTTCTAGGGCTGTCATCTTTGTGCTAAGACACATATGTTTTGATAAAAAAACAAACAAATTAAATATCAAAAAATCTTTTGTTTGTAGATACCTGGCATAAATAGTTTTAGAGAAAAATTTAGAATATAACTATTTAATATTTGAAACTGAATTTAAAAAAACTAAACGGAAAAATTTTTCATGAAAATAAAAAATAACAACACTGTAGTAAACTTCCATCCTAATATGGTTTCTAGTTCCATTAATATGTTTGTTTTCTAGTAAAACGGTCGCATTAGTCATTGTTTCATTTATTTATTTAATGTTTTTAAATCCGTGGTTTTTAACGCTTTTGTTGGTATTATCAAAGCAGATGTGACTCCCTAAGTTCTTTAAATTTAGTTGGTAGTGTCTGTGCACTACTGCAATTGTTGGATTTCCCCCTTAACATTGGTCTACTCTAGCACTTGTATTGTATGTTTCGGTGTCAGATTAAATTTCCTTTCTCTGTGTTTTTACTGTAACCTTTGCTTGATACATGATCTATAATAGTTTCTATTTTGATTATTAAGTTTTTCGCCAAATTTATGTTTTGTTATTTAGTTACATATAGTTAACAACAGCGTTCTAATTCAACCACAAAAAGAGTCATATTTCATTGATTATAAAACAATCATAAAGTTGTTTAACATAATGAGAATTTTATCATTTGAATTCTTGGTTTACTTTCTGTTGTTAAAGTTATTATTGGTCATTTTAACATTTGGTTCATGGTAGTTAGTGCTGAAAAACACGGTAATACGCTTGCACTTACACTGTAGCACGATGGCAGGGTAGCACACGGTATCAGTGTTAACCGGATACTTTTAGTCAAATGAGAAAACATGTGGACCAAAATTTCTATAATAATGTTTAAATTGTGCCTTTCAAAATAAATAGTTTATAATGTATGTTATTTTTATTTTAAAAATTATAGATAATGAATTGTTTTTTCATGAGCATCAATTTAACTGCAAGGTTTGGTCAGAGCGTTGTAGTTATTTTGAAAAAATAATGGTAACCTTGTGCCGTTGCCTGACCTTATCCTACTTATCCTTACAACTACTAAACAGTATCAATTTCTATTCTAAACAGAAGTAAGCAACGATGAGATAAGAGAGTTGCCAGTCAACATGGAAATCAAAAGGAGAATCAGGTAACTTCATAATGGTGTCACAACATAATGGTGTCACAACATATTAGATTCACAAAATTTACTGTACTTGATATCTCGATGAGGGTATTAGGATAGGATAGGATATTCATGTTTATAGGATAGAATAGGATAGGATATTCATGTTTATCCCCGTGAATGGGAAAACCAAAGGGGTTAACACAATTAGTCAGATCTCCTCGCGCCCACCGTCATTTTACCGGAGTTATTGCAGTATGTTGTATATAATAGACACGTTCCTTCAATTTGGTAGAACCCATTAATTCACTAGGTACAGGCATTGTCCGTTAAGTGCCTTGCCCAAGAACACAACCGACTAGCTAGCGACAAGTTTTGTACCTGTAACCTTTCGATTGAAAGGCAACGTACTAAATCGCCAGACTAACCGGTCGGACAACTAAAATTATTAAAATAACTTGATAATAGACGGCATGCACGTTATGTTCCAAAATAATAGGATTTTCACCCCTGTCTAAACAACAAGGTTATTTTATGAGTATTCCACAGAAAACAAGCCTTTTCCAACCAAGAAGTTAATAAATCAAAAAAGCTCGGATATTTTTGGTTATGGAGATCCAATATGTCAATGGTTAGTCAATTTATAAAAAAATATTTTTAGTTTAGTTCATTTTTTATTTTTTTATTTATGTTAGGAACAACAATTGCTTTACTATTAATAAGTAACAGAAAATATAAACAAAACAGCTTACATCGATTTAAAAAATTGGAATAAATTAATTAAACTGGTAAATGGCAGCCTCAATATTAATTGTTCACGTTTAAATAAACCGCAACTTAACTTAGCATGTATTATCCATTGTATATAATGAGACAATATAGCCCGAAATAAAAGCAGCAGTTAGAATTCCACGGTCCAATAACCATGTTCAATATTTGAAATTAGGTGTTTAAGACATCCAAATATTTAACTTCTACTGTAAAGTGGTATTGTGGGCAAATTACATACTTTTCCCTGTCAGCTGAACAAGATACGTCTAATAATAATATGCTTTTGCAGTGTTGCACATCATAATTTTTTTTATTGTAATTGAAAAAAATTAAAATTGAAAAGTCAAATGTTTTCTTAAAAAAAAAAAATAAACTTGTGACTGAAATAATTTAATTTGAAATTTTTTTCGGTAACACTGCACTTCAGTTTAGTATGGTCAAACACTTAAAGTCATATTTCACGTCATATATATTGTTGGCATAAATGTATGACTAAGAATTCAGGCAACTGGAAATTAAAGAACTGTTCTTTAAAACTCCAATCAAATATTGTAAATATTAAATAACAATTTTAAGCCTTCAGTCTACATTATATATTGACATAGTTACAATTGTAAAATTCCACAATATTATGTTATGCACACTCTGTGCTAAAATTCCATGTATATATAACCCACATAAATATAAAGCTTGATTGCAAATAATATATCCAATGTATTTGCGTAAAACTAATATTGTATTGCATGAATCCAGTTCTACTTCATTCAATCCAGCAATATTTCTCAAGACAAATCATTATTTACATTTATTACATTGGTACCAGACAGTGATTGTTTAGTATTACGGTGTCATCATATGATACGATGATCAATTCTTTAATGAACAAATGACTCACCCAATGACAAAGACTGTCGCATGCGTGATATGATAATAATTAGCACATAAAGTTGAACCAACTATATTAATTAATATACAGGTGTCATGTAAGCTTCACTAAACAAACAAAAACCTTGGATTGCTGTGTTATGTTTGCATGTTTTAACAGAAATAATAAATATTTACCACAGTTTAATATACATATATATAGGATTTGAGTGTGTGTTATAACACAGGGATTTTTCTTTATGTCCCTGCACAAGTTTGCCACACATGTTTTAGTCTCATAAACACAACAATAAAGGCATTGCTTAGGTTTTTCTTTAAGCCCTAAAGAATATGGTAAAATGGTTATTTTTAATTTATTGGCTTTCATTTCATTAGTATGGGTGGGTCCATGGTAACACCGGGACCAGGAATGTAGGCCATGATACATTACATTAGTAGGGGTGGGTCCATGGTAGCACTGGGACCAGGAATTTAGGCCATGATACATTATATTAGTATAGGTGGGTCCATGGTAGCACTGGGACCAGGAATGTAGACCATGATACATTACATTAGTAGGGGTGGGTCCATGGTAGCACTGGGACCAGGAATGTAGACCATGATACATTACATTAGTATGGGTGGGTCCATGATAGCCCCGGGACCAGGAATTTAGGCCATATAAGGCACATTACCCCAGCACCCTGAAATTTATAGGTTTTGATGTTTTTATATATAGTGCATTGTTTCTTGAGAATATTTGTGTAATTAAGTCAAATCTCATTGCCATCTGTCGGAAGCGTGGTAAAGTGGCCAAAGCAACCAGCGTTTGTAAAACAGCTATAGTATACTCTACTGTAAAAGTGGCATAGTATAGAGGTGGCAAAGTAGCGAAATTTGGCTGTGGTGATATCCATACATGCTTCCCATCCACAGAAATGGAGACATCTCAAAGCTGACACAAGGAATGTGTTCGGTTCTGCCAAGTTATGGAGTTATCATCTGAAACAAGTGGAGGGCAATTTTGGATCCGGTGAGTGATATGTGAGACGCTGGAAATTATAGAAATCAAAATTATGGATAATTGTCCATAAAAATTGGCCATTATTCGAAATAATTGGAATTGTAATTGATAGAAAAAACGATAAAAATAATGTAAAATAGAATTCATAGATATGACAATATATATCATGGGCAGGGCGCCGAACATACGAAAAGCCAGGGCATGCGAGGGTTGATAGAAAATCAATTTCGCGCCCGACGCGCTAAACAACATTTTTAACACTAAATTGCCCGGGAATGCATCTCTTAGACATTTCAAACTAGGCTCTTAACGAAATCAAAATTATGGATTATTGTCCATAAAAATTACACAAATCATTAAAGTTATAATCGGAATTGTATTTGATAGAAAAAAAAACAATAAAATGATGAATAATAGAATTCATAGATATGACATTATAAATCATAGGAAATATAATTCATATAAATGACTAAAAAAAATAGAAAATAATAGTTTATAGAAATAACAATAAAACTAATGGAAATTAAAATTATGTTGCATTTAAGATAACAACAGCAGATTGCTGAGTGTCTGTGTAATATCAACTGCTTTGTCCGTTTTTGAATGCATATGTTATACCCATTATCCATCATTTTAGGTGCAGTTTTTATTGTCTAATTGAACTAGTGTGTTGTGAATGCTTCACATGCTTACTCTGTGAGATTTGGTTGATAAAATATTTTAAACAAAGCAAATAAAGCCAATATGACAGTTTTCAATTTTAGACATTTCAAGAAGTTTCTATATTTTAAATCGCATTTGAATAAAAAGGAAACTTACCAGTGAAATGTCTCAATATAAAGTATATAATTTTGGTTTTTGTATAGATTTTACAAATCGATTTATTGAGCTACTAAGTTAATCAATAACTTCATGTGGTAATCTGATTTTATAGTCAAATTTTTATCAATGTGTCATGCTGACGTCAATTTGTTATCAGAGTTTATAATTATGTACACAGCATTCATACTATAGAGTTCTGCGAATCAATAAACCAGTCTCAACACCAGTAAAACTGGATAAATATATCTTCTTTGACACTGCATATAGCATACACATTAAGATTTGAGAAAAAAAGAATTTTGGAAATTGGGTAGATTTCATTGAGTTTTCCATTTTTCTTTTTATCTGTTTACTGTAGTTGTAATATGTATGCATTTGCTGTTGGCAGCAACTGGTAATTTTAGACTGTTTTCAAGAACCCAGGGTTGTGTCTTTTATTATCTGTTCATATTTTGACTTAAAATTCATTAGAACATAAAAGTATATACACACCGACTACTGGTATAGCGCAACAAAAAACAATGAAAATTCACTGAAAATATCAAAGCAATATTAGTTATTAAATGTAAATAAGGATATAAACAGGTAATTAAATTTTCATCTTAATTTTTAACAAATAATTTAGGTGATTTATTTATAAAAATAAAAGAGCTTTTGAAACACTATCTTTTCTTATCAACTTTTGACCATTAAATGAAGATTGGTCAAACCCTAAGACTTACTTTGTTGTTTTTGCTTCAATTATAAAGTAAGTGGTACTTGGCGTTACATTAAAGATGCCATGAATTATATTACATTAGTATGGGCGAGTCCACAGTAGCCACCGGGACCAGGAATTACGCCATAGAAGGCCCATTACTCCAGCGCCACGCCATAAATACAATCTGCACCATATCTTTTATACTACACCCCCATACTCTCAATGTGATATCAAATTTTGTTTAAAATAAATTGAATTTGATTTAAACTGTTATTTAACTTGGTTATCATACCAGCATGTGTATTTGACCAAGATAATTCATTTTTGCCCTTGTAGAAAAACAGCAAGTCAACAGAGATGCTAATGCAAGCATTCCACATATACTAAATAACGACAATATTAAATCAGATTAAAAGCCAAAACAATATAACGCTGGTAATCATCAGACCTCATGTCAAATGTCTGGTTACCGATACTGTTCCAGTGTTTTATATGATTAAGACATTGCTACAGTTTTTGATTTAGACATTGCATTTGATCCACTGGGTTAAGGTGATGTTTGCTAAGCGTCTTTACCACATACTAAACCGATAAGCTTGGTTTTGATCTTACGACCATTTAGTCCCATACAATACCAATGTGCTGCTCAGTCTGGTATTTTAAACCATGTAAAGCTTACAGTACCCTTTAAAGTACTAAATAGTTTCCAGAACCCATTCAAGCCCACAACAATTTATTTTAGCTTGAGCAATTGCACTCAAGTATTAAAACGATGAAATGAATGCAAAAGTTCTATATTTATTTTTAACGTTTATTTTATTTTTAAAATTTCCCCAACACTTCATGGGATGAAATGAAAGAACGGGCTTATATGTTGAAATATATCACAAAACGCAATAAATAATGGCACCATTTTTGAAAACGACCTTGTTTAAAAATTATTGATTCTTATTCCTCATCCATTATTCTTGCGATTTCTTAGATAAATATTTATATATTTAATGTGATAAATAAAGATAAATAAATAATTCCTTTCCAGGTATAATTTATCTTTTTTCCAGTATTGTTCCTCAATTTATTCTTGCTCCAATCCAATAAATAAATAAAAACAAACTATTCGGATAAAATCAGTTTTCGTGGAAACAAAAAATTAAACTAAACTAAAATAAATCCATTCCCAGTTTTGGTCGCCCCTAATATTACTCCCCCACAGTATTGACCATTCCCATCTAATATATGATCCCCTCCCACCACAACCCCCCCATTATCTAACCCTCTATACATAAGATAACCTAACCCTAACCCCCATCCTCCCCAATCAAATAAACAAACAATGCCCCCCTCCCTCCAGGGAAGTGCATTCGTAACAAAATTCGAAACAAAAACTACTGCAATGGTGCAGTAACATAAATATTATTCCTCTTTTCTCCAACATATTAATCGTTAATCATGTGGTTACTGTCGGCTAAGCGGAAACTTGGCACAAGTGTTGTTCGTGTTATTCTTACTCTTGTGCCGCTTTCCTTAAGTAATAATTCATTAATCCTTTTTTCTCCAATATATGTCCTCCTTTCTCCAATATTGATCATCTCCATAAAATAACTAATCCCCCCCATTAATTAACCCCCTATAGATAAGATAACCTAACCCTAACCCCCATTTCCCCAAATCTTATAAATAAATATTAATCCTTTTCTCCAGTATTTATCATCCACCATCAAATAAACCATGCCACCCCCCCCCAGGAGTTCACTCGTAACAAAATTCGTATTTAAGTATAGACCCCCTCCCCACCAATAAACCCCCTCCCACAGGAGTCCACTCGTACTTCACGTTCCTCCGCGGTCTCTTCCTTCCTCTCCATCCCCTCCTTCATCCTCAACTTCGCGTTCATCTCCATCCCACAACTCCTCGTCAATCAGCCGCGATCCAATCCCGATATCCACTTCACTGGGGAGGAACTGATCACGGGAGCGGTGAGTTCATGATACATTTCATCTTTCATGATTCATTTCATCTGTTCATAATGATTTTTGTTTGATCTGTTCATGATTCATTTCATCCGTTCACGATGATTTTTGTTTGATCTGTTCATGATTCGTTTCATCATTTCATGATGATTTTCATCGGTCTGTTCATGATTCATCTGTTCTGTTCATGATGATTTTTATTTGATGTTAAACATTTTTGCTTCATAATTTTGCTTCACTTTTATTTTCCAATAAATACCAAAAAAACTCTTATTAGAACGCCACCTTCTATTTATGTTAGAACTTTTTGCTTTGTAAATACTTTTATGTCCTAAAAACACCGTAACACCTCTATTTGAACGACACCTCTTATAGATCAGCGCTTTAATGTTTTATATTACCATCGGTATTTTCATCTCATGATCAATATTTTTTATGATTTTCATGATGTAAAATATTTTTATTTTAAGATAAAATTTTCAATTTTTGTTATATCCACACTCCGGTACCTCCATTTACTTGAAGCGCTTACTATACTTCGTAATTACAACAGCTTAGGAGAAAACTAAAAAACAGAAACTTCTCACTAAAATAAAGATTATGATATTAATGTTAGTGAGGGTTAAAGTTAGTTCTTGGTTTAAGATTACTGTTCGGGGCAGGGTTAGAATTAGTTTCCATGGCATTATAAGCGGTCCAAGCAGTCCAAGCCGTCCAAGCAATCCTGTAGTAATTAAAGGAACCCTCCACAATCTCCTTGGTTGTTTTTAAAGAAATTAAATTACAAAGAGTTGTGTTGTGGATTGGTTCACATGACCGATTTATATATTCTAATACGACTACTTGGCTAACCGGCCGTATCCCAAACAAGTATACAAGGATAGGATATTCATGTTTAACGCCGTAAATAAAAAACGCAAGGGGGTTTATTACACGAGCAATCGTCAGATCACCTCGCGCCCACCATCGGGTTGCCGGAGCTATTGCAGTGTGTTGTATATGATTGATACGTTCCTTCAATTTGGTAGAACCCATTAATCTGCTGATTTCAGTCAAAGTCCATAAAATGCCTTGCCCAAGAACACAACCGACTAGTTAATTTCGCACCTGCAACCTTTCGATTTATAGGCGACGCACTTAACCGCCAGACTAACTGGCCGGATACAAATATTATCCGGTATTATGTCTTTTTTTAAGTATGTTATAATCATTTCTATGCTATTTTGTGTTACCTTTTACCATCCTAATAGTAAATAAGTGGCTTAAAAAACCTCATCCTTGTATTATTTCCTCACAGAACTGGTTCACTGAAACGATAATGTATTACGGATTCTACGTAAATGGCATAATTGAGACGATTCCTGGTTCACCTTACAAAATGTCGATTGCATACCTGCTGGCTACGGCTGGGTATTTCTTGCTTTGTCTTCTGTGGTTGATTAAATTGTAAGTTGTGTAGTTCGTAAACACCTGTGTTTTTATGGTAAAGGTTTAATTTTGTTTTAAGTTGATGTTTTGTAGCCTATAGAATAGGATATTTGTATTTATCCCCGTAAATGAGAAACCAAGGGGGTTAACACACTGGCAATCGTTATATCACCTCGCGCCCACCATCGGGTTACCAAAGCTATTGCAGTTTGTTGTGTATGATATAGACGTTCCTTTAATTTGGTAAACCCCGTTAATCCACTGGGTTCAGGCGATGTCCATTAAGTGCCTTACCCAAGGACACAACCAACTAGCTCGCCACTAGTTTCGAACCTGCAACCTTTCGGTTGAAAGGCTTCGCACTAAACCACCGGACTAACCGGTAGGGCATTTGTATTAAAAGCTCCGTTGATTTTATAATTAGAAGAATGTATCAGAAGACAACCAAGTTTATTTAATGTTGTATTTTTTAAATCACCTTTCATGTATTAGCATTATCATTTTATTTAAAGAAATAATCATGGAAAATTATACATTTCAAAAAAAATGACATAAAAATTATATAAATGAAATCAATCCATCCTCTAGTTACTCTGTGGTATACTGCACAATAACTAGCTAGCTAAGGTTACGATCCCACCACGGTTAAGCTGACTTTTTATTTTATTACTAATTTCTACCAAACCTCGTACACTTGCACGGTTGCACCCAACAATAAACCAAATGCGTTTCTCTAGTATTTTCCATTGATTTAAACTTTTTTTAAATGCAAAATTTGAACTTGTTTCCAATAAAGAGCCGACATGCTTTAAATTTATACTAACAGCTACGGTTTGGCAGGATAATCATGTTTATCTACCGTCCGTCCGACCAGTTATTCTGGTGGTTTAGTGCGACACCTTCCAAGTCAGGTTCAAAACTGGTCGCTAGCTTGTCGGGTTTGTCCTTGGGCAAGGCACTTAACAGACATAAAGTGCCACCCATGTACTAACCCACAGACGTAACGAAATCTTCATTGTAGAACTGCCACCTCATTTCGGCGCAGTTACATAGTAGCGAGGGAGGATGACACAAACTTCATCAGCAAAGTCTTCTGCGCTTGGGACTTCGGCATCACTTCAAAGAACACAGCTGAATTGCAACACAAGATAATAAGCACTGAGCTTAAGGTTTGAGAATTATGGTATCTGGTATGTTTCAACCGAATTATGGTATCTGCTATGTTTCAACCGAATTATGGTATCTGCTCTGTTTCAACCGAATTATGGTATCTGCTATGTTTCAACCAAATTATGGTATATTGGTATCTGCTACATTTCAACCAAATTATGGTATCTGCTATGTTTTAAATGAATTATGGTATCTGCTATGTTTCAACCGAATTATGGTATCTGCTATGTTTTAACCGAATTATGGTATCTGCTATGTTTTAACCGAATTATGGTATCTGATATGTTTTAACAGAATTATGGTATCTGCTAGGTTTCAACCGAATTAAGGTATCTGCTATGTTTTAACCGAATTATGGTATCTGCTATGTTTTAACCGAATTATGGTATCTGCTATGTTTCAACCAAAATATGGTATCTGCTAGGTTTCAACCGAATTAAGGTATCTGCTATGTTTCAACCGAATTATGGTATCTGTTACATTTCAACCGAATTATGGTATCTGCTATGTTTCAACCGAATTATGGTATCTGCTATGTTTTAACAAAATTATGATATCTGCTACATTTCCAACTGAATTATGGTATCTGCTATGTTTTAAATGAATTATGGTATCTGCTATGTTTCAACCGAATTATGGTATCTGCTATGTTTCAACCGAATTATGGTATCTGCTATGTTTTAAATGAATTATGGTATCTGCTATGTTTCAACCGAATTATGGTATCTGCTATGTTTTAACAGAATTATGGTATCTGCTATGTTTTAACCGAATTATGGTATCTGCTATGTTTCAACCAAATTATGGT